>JAJOOH010020755.1:0-30718 GCA_029582605.1 Solanum gracilifrons | reverse complement strand
TATTGTCTTTTGTTCATTGATTCAACATGCAACTTAGTTGGAAAGTTAAAACAAGTCATCAAATCAAAAGACAAACATAATAGTATAAACTCATATATTAACTGTTAAAATCATTAATTAGAAGTAGAGATGAACCCTTACAACTCTAGAATACAAAAAATATTTTTTTAAACAACAAAAAATAAAGAACAACATGATATATACATATTTAATCAAATATGTATAAAAAATCATGGACTTTATTACATTATCAATTATATGTAAGAAGGCTCTGATACCAATTATTAGAATATGCACAACGAAATCATTATTCAGAATCACAAACCTACATAAAAGCATAATAATGTAAATTGTGAAACTCTAACCTTTTGTAGCTTTCACACAACTCATTCAGTGATTGAGACTCCAACATTGTAGTCTTCTACTAATTCCTAACTAACTCTCTCAATCAAGTCTTGTGTGGGCAAGAAATTTTTTAGAAAAAGGAAGATCTTTCTTTGAGAACCACCACCCCTATTTATACATTTCAGGACAAGGGAAATGTTTGAAAAATGAAATATTTCTTGTCATAATTAATGGTCATTAAATACCTTAAGTGTATTTAGACATTGCTAAGTGTATCCAACAACTATGGTCAATAGTCATCAACAACCATTAAATATCATTAAGTGTATTTTGACACCGTTAATATATCCAACAACCATGATTAATAGTTATCAACAACCACTAAATACCATTAAGTGTATTTTTGACACCGTTAAGGTATCCAACAATCATGATCAATAGTTATCAACAACCACTAAATACTATTAAGTGTATTTAGTCAGTCATTAAACACCAAGGGTATTTAAGCACAATCATTATTTATCCATTAATAACCAATAACAACAATATTTGTTTTTTTCATCTTTTATGGAAACAATGAAATCCAGTATTTTCCTCTTTCTTCTTTTAAGGAAATAAAAAGTTTTTTCTCTTTTACACTAATAAAAGTCAGAAACGATTTATTTCTAAACTAAAAAAAATACTAATAGTCATTTTCTTTTCCGAACTCGATCAATTAATCATGCATAGTAGGGACCACAAATTTATTAGCGGAGGCTTTCAATTATAATATTTAATTCGTAAAAGCATGAATTAACCATATCATATTAAATCACATATTGTACCACTAAAAATCTGTAACTGCACTCCTCTATTTAATTTTAATTTTTTCCCGTTACAACTTATTTAACTCCCCATGTTTAGAATTACCGACACCAATCAATTAAATCAAACTTATGAAAATTTAATCCATTGATTAGTGTAATCCTTTATCTTTATGCTTAAATTCATTCACGTGACGAATATACATATATAATCCACCTGCAGGGTTTTCACGTGACTACTTATAAGCAACCATAAAGGGGTGTCTTCTTTCTCATATCCGAGATATGGTTCTATCAATTAATTATTATTTCACGAATGTAATTTGTTATTACCCAATCCGTTAGGAATATTTTGACTCATCATAGAGTCTCACCTTTTAATAGATTAAAATAATAAAGCAAGCTACACAGATCATAATAACTACATCAAGAATAAGAGTATAAATTCATGTAATGGACTAGAGATATTATTTATTGAAATTTAGAATCTAAATACATATCTCAATTTGGTCCGTTCAATACATGCAATATGTACTAAAACAAGAAGTTAGAATTTTACCATTCACATAATTAAGATTTATTATATTTAATCTTGTGTTACAATCATCAAGATGTTAGTCAGACTTCATCATTGATTGTGAACATTTAATTTATTACTTATAAGAACTGATAATTTTAATCTTTCGTGTATGGGTAAAACAACTCCATACCCAAAAATCGTCTACTATATAAGTAATTGACACAATATAAACACAATGATCTATTCAAACAAATACTTTATTGTAATATTTAACATAAAACGTAAAGTCTTTATAAAGGATTAAAATCAATACTATAACTCCACCATATGGTTAATAGTATATCCCAACACATGCAACATTATTTAAACTTTTCTCTTGCAAATGATTTAGTCATCATTTCGGCACCATTATCATCCGTAAGAATCTTCTCAAGTTCAAGCAACTTAGAATCTAACACATTTTGAATCCAATGGTATCTCACATCAATGTGTTTAAACCTACCATGAAATGTAGAACTCTTTCCAAGATGAATTACAGTTTAACTATCGCAATAAAACACATACCTCTCCTTAGTATAACCAAGACCTCCAATGAATCTTTTTATCCAGAGCAATTCTTTACAAACTTCAACAACATCAATAAGCTCAACTTCTATAGCAAATAGAGAAACACATTTTAACAACCAAGATTATAAATACATAGCTTCCCCTATAAAATATAATCAAGTATCTTAAAGTAGACTTACGAGTATCACTATCACCGACCATGTCTGAGTTAGTGTAACCAGAAAGAATATGCTTTCCTTTCCCAATATACAAACTCAAACTAAAAGTGTCATAAAGATACCTCACAGTCCGCTTCACAATATTTCAATGTCCTCTTCTTGGATCAGAAAGAAAATGGCTAACAATACCAACAACATGATCAATATTGCATACATCAACTACTAACGATTGAAGCATAAGAATTTTTCTTCATATCTTTCTTCTCACCATCCCTGGAAGGACAACATTTTTTTCTCAAATTGAAGGGCATAGCTAAAGATGTACTGACAATCTTAGCTTTATCCATGTTAAACCTACAAAGTACTTTTTGAACGTACTTCTCTTGTGATAACCACAACTTTTTGGCCTTTTGGTCACATACAATCTACATGCCAAAAATCTACCTTGGTGGTCCCAAGTCTTTCATAGAAAAAAAACTATTCAACTCTTGCTTCAACCTTTGAATCCTACAAACATTATGACAAGCATGACATCAACATAAAACAAAACAATAATAATGTCACTATCAGAGAATTTTGCACAAAAATACTGTGGTCTGAAGAAGTTTTTTTGAAGCCCTACTGACTCATAAAAGAACCAAACTTCTTGTACCAGTGCTTTAGAGTTTGATTTAGACAATACAAGCTCTTCTTCAATTTGAAAACATACTTTTTTCGCTTGACTTCAAAATCTTCGGACTGGTTTATATAAATTTCTTTATCTAAGTTACCAAGGAAATATGTTTCTTAACATTCATTTGTTCAGCCTCTACATACAAACTTTTAGCTAAGACTAGAACCACGTGAATGAACGACATCTTACCAACTAGAGATAATATCTCGTCAAAATCAATTCTCCTTTTCCAGTTAAATCTTTTCACAATTAATCTAGCCTTACCATGGAACTGAGTTTCCATCTTCATGTTTTACCCTAAAAATTTACATGTTTTTAAAGGTTTTTTTTTTCATTAGGTAGGTTAACCAAATCAAATGTATGAGTATTATGTAAGGATTTAATCTTATCTTTCATAGCATCAAACCACCTTTCTTTTTCTTTAATTTTTATGGCCTCGTCAAGGGTTTCAGATTCTCCCCTGTCAGTTAAAATTACATACTCATTAGAAGAATAACGAGGGGAAGATAATTTCTCTTTAGTATATGTCTAAGAGAATTATCTGGCGCATCAACAACATCATACTGATCATTATGATCAACGTTTTCATTATCAACTTAATTTTCATCTTCTTGGAGATTTCCTTCGAGTGCAATAGTAAAAGGAATTGGATCAACATTAACTAATCTCTCACTACTATGAGAATCAACCTTCTCAGCTTTGTCAAGATCTTTAATTATTTGATCTTCAAAGAACACAACATTAGTGTTTCTAACAAGTTTCTTATCAAATTAATCATAAAAATTATAGTCAAATTCATCTTGACCATAACAAAAAAAGATACACTGCCTAATTTTAATAACCAACTTTGACCTCTCATCCTTAAGAACTAGCACAAAGACTTTACACCCGAATATTCTAAGATAATCAAAAGAGACACTGTTACAATACTCTGTCATAAACATCACCATTTAAGGCAACAGGAGAAGATACATTGATAATATAAGCAATAGTATTAAGTGCTTTAGTCCATGAAAAATCTGACAGCTTAGCATCTAAAATCAAATATCTAACCCTCTCAACTAGAGTTTTGTTCATACTCTCTATTAAATCATTTAGTTGAGGAGTATATGGAGAAGTTTTCTGATAAATATCCTTCTCTTTCAAATGTTTATCAAAAGGATTAATATATTTATCACAATCATCTGAGTGAATGCATTTCAATTTCTATCTTCTCTCTCTCAATCAAGACCTGAAATTTTTTGAACACATCAAGTGCTTGTCCTTGGACTTCAAATAATATATTCAAAGTTTGCAAGAATGATTATCGATATAAGTCATAAAGTAAAGTGCACCATCATCATACCTTACTTTAAAAGGACCACACAAATCAGAATGTACCAACTCTAGCAAATCAGGCTTTCTTAAAGATGGATGACTCTGAAAAAAACTATTTTCTATTTACCGGATAAGCAATCAACATATTTCTTTAACTTTGTTTATTTCACTTTAAAAAGTAATTTTTTCTTAACAAAACTATCAATTCCGTTCTCTCTCGTATGACTCAATCTTCTATGTATTAACTTTGATGAATTATCATTCTCACCAATTTTATTGAGCCATTATGAAATACATACAAGTTAGACTTGTCACCTCAAGCCACAATCATTGTATCTTAAGTAACCTTCTGGCCAGTACCAAGGGTGTTAAAATAACCCACATCATCAAGATTTTCTACAGAAATAAAATTCACGCAAACATATGAAGTATGATTGACATTATTGAGAACTAATCTCAAATCATTGTTACTTTTGTAAACAAATTGTGTCAATGTCAAGTACCTCAACCTCATGATTATTGTCCATTTTTAATATTCAAAAATTATCTGGAGTATTAGAGAAAAATAATTCCTTATTTGTCTTTACATGAGAAGTAGCATTAGAATTCACATACCATGGCTCATTACAAATAAGATCAATGATATATTCACAACAACCAACAAGAAGATTATACTTAGCAACAATAGCATCGTGATTTTCATTGTCGTCATCTCTCTTTTGTTGTCTCTTATCTCTCTTATACCTGTAATAATATTTCTTGATATGGCTAATCTTTTGGAAATAGACCATGTAATATTATTATATTTAAACTTTGACTTGCTTCTACTTTTATATCTGTCATTCTGACCTTTGAACTAGTTTCTCCCTCTGTCTTTATAGTAACCAAATCATCGGAGTGTGAAACTGAAGAACATGAGCCTTGAGATCTTCTTCTCATCTCTTAATTTAAGAAGTTACTCATAGCATACTCCATAGTTACAACACCATTGGGATAATTATTAGTCAAAGAAACTCCAAGAGTTCTCCAACAGTCTGGTGGAGTATTGAGAAGTCAGAGTTTCTGTATTTCTTTATCAAACTTTACACCCATTTCAGATAGGTGATAAGGACACCCTGAAAATTATTTGTATAATCAGATATAGGATTTCCCTCGTTGTATATGGTATTCATCAGTTGTTTTAGGAGGAACACCTTCTTGTTGTCGATTTTCAAACCATAAAGTATCTCGAGCTTATCCCATAAAGTTCTAGTATGTGCCTCATTCATAATATGATTTCGGACAGTGTTCTTCAACTCATTGTATAATAAATCAACAAATCTATAGATATTTAATTTTTCATTCCTCATCATTCATAGACTGAGGTTTATTAGAAGTAAACACATGTAAATGCATTTTCTTGATAAATAGAAGATCTTTCATCTTGCTTTACTAAACATGATAATTACTACCATTGAAACACAAAATCTTGCTCATATTTACCTCCATCATTCATAGAGACAATGAACAATAACAATAACCTCAAGCTCTAATACCATTTTGTTACTAACAAAGGTGCATGACATGATAATAATAGAACAATATCCAAGTCTAAACTTTTCCTTCTATTTAAACCAATGCAAGATAAATAAACTCAAGAACAATGTGTGTGGGGAAGCGAGTATATCAACAACAATAAATATCGCAAGACTAAACTAAATCAACCAACAACATGAGACATCAAATTTATGTGGAAAACCTCTTTAGCGTGAAGACTAAAACTCATAGGCCCAAAGCTCCACTATAATCAACAAAAGTTACTATATGTTCTCTAAAATGGTGACCAGAGAAGTATCAAACAATGAGAAACAATAACTACAAGATAGCACCAAAGAACTAGAGAAGTAAATGAATAAAATCACCAAAACGTAGTTACAATTAACAAATTGTAATATGGAGCTATAGGACTCTGATTCCACCTCCGCCAGTTCCCAATCAAAGATTAAGAAGAAACGAACAAACTTTCCAAAAATCAACTCAATCGGACAAGAAATGAAGCGAAAATTGCAATTTAAAGTTGGCTTCTATGGCTGAAATCTTCGGTCCAAAAATGTGAACTCTCTCTCTCTCTCTTTTTCTCTCTATATGGCCGCTGGGATATTCTCTTGTGTGTATGGAAATACGACCTAAAGAGGTTTTACATATGCCTAATGCCCCATAGTAGTGGGTTTATGGGAAAAAGTGGGCTGGTTTAAATTGACTTTTTATTTATCCACATAAGAAATGAAAATGACCCGAAACCCAACATATTTTCCATTGAAATTCCCACTGAAAAATATCATTGGCTATTTTACCCACATATATTTTGATTGAATCAATGAGAAAAATAAAATATTCAGTGGCTATTTCCAGTATTTCAATGAAAGTCTATTTTCCACCATGGTTTTTCTTAGTGAGCTCGTTCGGTGGGAATGTGATGGAAAATCATATTTTATAGCACAAATTATTCTTTGATTCACGATGGAAAAGTCTATGAAACTTATAGTAGTGTGAAGATTTGAGGTCTGGTAATTGTGATTCCAGAAAGTTATTTTCTTTCCCTCCATAGTCCATGAAAAACCATGTTTAAGTTCTAAATCCTTTATTATAACTAGTGTAATATCTCCTTTAGGCATGCATGTAGGAATACAGTACACACTCAAAATATATATGCTCTATAAATATGTCTCTGATCCCACAAATTCTTTTTCAGTACTAAGAGCTTTCTTGAGGAGCTTTATACTGTTACCAGTCTTGAACTCATAATTCATGAGATATTTATATATATTAATTAATTAAGTATTGAAAGTAAATTATTCCCGATTGTTCAAGCATTTGCTAATCAGAGTCATTCTTAATTATAGAGATGCCAGAGAAGATATACAAAGAGAACTTCACATAAAATACTTGTAATTAACACATATAACTATAGTAATACACAATATATATTTTTTTCATCCTTTTATTTATATTATGCATACATTTCATGTAAACTATATGATTGTTAATATAATACAATAGGGCAAAGTTATATGGATGGCACAATACATATACGTTCACAAAGGCTATCGATGAGATGGTGATCGATAGCTTGAGGGAGGACATACCAACCGTCATTATTCGTCCTTCTGGGATAACCACTAGTTATGTAGAACCTTTTCCAGGATGGATACAAGGATACATGTACTATAATTATTGTACTAATTTGCTCATAGTTTTTACAAAGTTTCTGATTTGTTATCTTCTTCTCTCTCACAGGGGATTTGATCCCTTACTTGGTTTCCATGGAAAAGGGGAATATCCATGCGCTCTTTGTGATCCAAATTGTCTTATTGATGAGGTAGGTTTACTTTTTCATTAAACTTTAGTTTCAATAAATTATAATTAATACTCTATTAATGATTGCAATCAAATATTCCAATGGAAATCTCCCTTTTGATTTTACATAATGGACCCTTCTGATTATGAGAATGTATAAAACGTAACTCTATTATGATCTGGTCTAGTATGGAATGAACTTATAATCATGAAACCGACTCAATCATCAGAGTTTAAGTTTATAACTTTATCCCATTCTCATTTTTGATATTCCAATTAGAGATAGACCATAGAAGCTTAAAAAGAAAAGTTATCTAACAACTTGTTTACTTGGTTTAGGTTCCTATTGATGTGGTTGTAAATGCTACAATGACCGCTATTGCCAAGCATGGATACGTATAACATCCAGAGATAAACGTTTATCATATAGCATCATCATATGTGAATCCTTTATTAGTGTCACAACTTTTCGACTATTGCTATGTATTTTTCAATTCTTCTCCTTTTGTTAACTCAAGAGGAGATGAGGTGAAGGTTGAGAAGATGAAATATTTTGACAATATGTCAGACTTTTCAAATTATATTTCGAGGAAATTGCTCAAACAACATGATGAAGTACAAGATTTTATTGAAGTTGAGCATTCCAAGTGTAAACAAAAGCAAGATAATGAAACAGACAGTAAACAAAAAACAGAGAAAACGAGTCGAAACGTTGAGAAGAAAGGGAACTACTTTGTTGCATTTTTTATTGCTCTGCAACTGCAAATTTTATATGACAAATACATAATGTTTGAAGCTAAAAACTGAAACCACTAACTCCTAAGAAATAGGAAGTAAAGCCATGATAAACTACTCCCCTAAAGACTAGGACAGCTGAAATAACTTGACTCTATTTGCTAATAGGACTCTATGTAATAGACTATTTCTTTAACACCCTCCCTTAAACCGAAAGCATGTAAGCTTCAGTTTAACTTCAGCTTCTTGAAATCTTCCATAGTGCCGATACCCATCGACCTCTTCAGATTTTGAAAAGGGAGAAATCTGAGAGGTTTGGTAAAAATGTTGGCCAACTGATCTTCACTTCGGCAGTACTGCAACTCTATTGTTCCTTCATTATTGAGATCTCGTAGGAAATAATACTTCACATCAATGTGTTTGCTTCTTCCATGGTTCACAGGATTCATTGACAACTTGATGGCTGAATTGTTGTCGCAAAATATTATAGTGGCTCTTCTCGTCTTGAACTGCAGCTCTTCAAGGATTCTCCTAAGCCAAATAGCTTGACAAGCACAAGATGTAGCAACAACAAATTCAGCTTCTGTACTTGATAATGTGACAATTGTTTGTTTTTTAGAGGACCACGACACAGCCCCTGTACCTAGCATAAACACATAACCCGAAGTACTCTTTCTATCATCTTGATCTCCAACATAATCACTATCAGTAAAGCCAACCAAATATGACTTTTCTCCTTTCATGTAGAAAATTCCAAAATCCTTGATTCCTTATAGGTAACGCAGAATTCTCTTTGCAGCTAGGAGATGCATTTCAGTCGGGCACTCCATATATCTACTTGCAAGACTAACATCATACATGATATCTGATCTTGTAGCAGTTAGATACATTAAACTACCGATAATTTGCTAGTAAAATGTGCTATCCACCTTCTTTCCACTCCCAGCTTTGTTAAGTTTCAAACCAAACTCAATTGGAATGTTGGTTGGATTGCAATTCTGCATCTCAAACCTATTTAAAATTTCTCGTAGATACTTCTTTGGAGAAGCAAATATCCCTTCATCAGATTGCACCACTTCTAAACCAAGAAAATAATGCATCTTACTAAGATCGGACATCTCGAATTCATTCATCATACACTTCTTGAATTCATCAAACATGATACTACTATTCCCCGTGAATATAAGATCGTCAACATATAAGCACGCAATGAGCATTTTTCCGTTCTCCCCAATTTTCACAAAAAACGTGTGCTCATATGGACACTTTTGAAAACCCATTTTCAGAAAATAAGCCTCAATGCGGCTATACCAAGCTCGTGGAGCTTGTTTTAGTCCATAAAGGGCTTTCTTTAATCGATAAACCTTGTGCTCATTACCAATCTTAACATAACCAGGGGATTGTTCGATAAATACCTCTTCCTCCAAGTATCCATGTAAGAAAGCTGATTTGACATCTAATTGGAATACATGCCACGAATTTTGTGCCGCTAACGCAATTAGCATTCTGATAGTGTCCTGCCTTGCAACTGGAGCAAGAACTTCAGTGTAGTCCACACCATACTCCTACTTGTATCCCTTAGCCACCAACCGTGCCTTATACTTATCAATTTCACCATTTTCTTTCAGCTTCGTCTTATAGACCCATTTGACACCAATGGTTTTTTGCTTCCCAGGAAGATCAACAAGCTCCCAAGTATCGCTCCTTTCAATAGCTTCTATTTCAGCACTCTCAAAACTTGTCGGGTCGCAGTCTACAAATAATGCAAAATGAGTAATTGCATCATCATTAATAATATTAATTCCTTTTACCTTATAATCCACCATCCACACAGGCTTTTTGCGAACACGACGAAGAGACTGAGCTGCTGCATCAATTTCTTCTACAGCTTCTGGTAAAGATTCAGCAGTTGGTGAAATTTCAGCAGCAGCTAATGAAATTTCAGCCGTTGCAGGAGTTGAATTCTCTGCAGTTTTGGGCATTTCAGCTGCTTCTTCGACTCCAATATCAAATACAAATGGAGTAGATTGTTGCATACTCCAGTCCCAAGTGCTTTCTTCATAAAAAATGACATCTCTACTGATTACAATTTTCTTCGCCCGTGCATTACACAATTTATATGCCTTAGATGCTTCACTAACACCCACAAAGATACACTTTTCGCTTTTGTCATCAAGCTTCTTCCTTTTCTCGTCTGGAACATGTGCATAGGCAATGCAACCAAAAATTCGAAAGTGATCTACAGATGGTTTTCTTCCACTCCAAGCCTCCTCCGGCATCATGTTTTGAACAACAAACGTTGGACTTCTAGTCAATACATGAACGCTCCAATTTATCGCTTCCGGCCAAAAGGTCTTTTCCATTCTTCCTCTTGCTAGCAAACTCCACACCATATTGAGAATGGTTCTATTCTTTATTTCCGATACACCATTTTGTTGTGGTGCATAAGCAGTGGTAAGCTCTCTTCGAATTCCATTAGATTCACAAAATTCTTTAAAGACTTTTGAGCAATACTCGCCACCACGATCATTTTGAAGAGTCTTTATGGCCTTTCCAATTTCATTTTCTACATGAGCTTTGAAGGTTTTAAACACTCCAAAAGCTTCTGATTTTTCCTGCAAAAAATACACCAAAGTTTTCCGAGAGTAATCATCTGTAAAGGTAATGAAATAACTTTTACCTCCATTAGAAATTGGTCTAATTGGGCCACAAATATCTAAATGCACCAGTTCCAAAATAGCTTTTGCTCTCCACGACTTCCCTTTTGGAAATTGAGAACAATGTTGTTTGCCAACAACACATTCTTCACAAACTTGGGAGGGGATGAGAATTTCTGGAATGCCTATCACCATATTTTTCTATTGGAGAGTTTTTAATCCACCAAAACTCAAATGACCATATCTAAAATGCCACAACCAGGAAGAATCTTTCACTTTCACCTTCAGACATGATTTTAATACTCTCAATGGTCAAGGGAAATAACCTGTTTGAATTCATTTTCACAACAACAATAGCTCCTCTAATAGGACTAGAGATCTCACAAACACCTTTTCCAATGAGAATAAAATACCCTTTCTCTTGCAACTTTCCGACACTCAATAAATTGCTTTTTAGAGCGGGAACATATAACACGTTTGATATTATTTCTTCAAAACCATTCTTGGCTTTAATTTTAATATCACCTTTTCCCATTGCATCCACAGTAGAGCACTCACCAAAACTAACTTTAGAACGAAAACCTTCATTTAAATAAGAAAAGCAAGACTTACTCCCACTCATGTGATTACTGCAACCTGTGTCCAGCTACCAAACATCTTGCAAAGGTTCTTCATGTGCTTGTGTTGCCATCAACAAGGTCTCAGTTTCCTTGCTTTCAACAAAATTTGACTTCTCGTCCTTCTCATTAGGCAGCCTAGTATAACATTCGGATTGATAATGACCAAATTTATGACATCGATAACATTCTACCTTTGATTTGTCAAAATTCTTTCCTCGACCTTTGCCGTAGTCATCATTGACCCTAAAATTTCTGCCTCCATCTCTGTTTCCATGGTCTACTCTCCCTCTTCCTCTTACTCTACCTCTACCTCTACCTCTTCCTCTATAATTGGAAGGAATAAAAGTAGAAGCTTTCAGGGCCTGCTCTTCAGTAGTTGAATTGCGATTCATCTTCTGTTCATGCACTCATAAGGAACTTTGCAATTCGTCAAGCGACAACTCATCTATATCTTTTGACTCTTCAGTGGAGCAAACGACATAATCATACTTCGGTGTCAAAGAGCGTAGTATCTTCTCAACAATTATGACATCATTCATCTTCTCGCCATGGAATCACATTTTGTTGCTGATCTCCATTGTTCTAGCACAATAACTCATTACAGACTCTCCCCCCTTCATCTGTAAGGTCTCAAATTCCCTTCTCAAGGCTTGAAGCTGTGCATGCTTCACTCTGGCAGTGCCTTGATATTTTTTCTTCATAGAATCCCAAATATCCTTAGAAGTTTCTTTGCAAAGAATAGTTTCTAGGATGGGACGATCGATGGCCTGAAAGAGATAGTTCTTCGCTTTCAAATATTTCAACCTTTTTGCTTCCAATTCTGCCTTTTGAGCATTTGTTAAAGTTTCGCCTTCCGCCGGAGTGTTGATCCCGTCCTCGATAATTGGCCAATACTCCTTTGACCGTAAGAAATTTTCCATTAGCATGCTCCAATGGTCATAATGACCATCAAAGTATGGAATCACTGCTTGTGCGAAAGTACTATCTGATGCCATGAGTTAAAACAAAAAAAAGGAAAAGAAATGTGTAATTGCTGCTATTTTCTTTCACTCTAGAATTACTGCTTCTTTCGTATTACTGCAGAATCTCACGCTCGCTCTGATACCACTGTAAACAAAAGCAAGATAATGAAACAGACAGTAAACAAAAAACGAGTCGAAACGTTGAGAAGAAAGGGAACTACTTTGCTGCATTTTTTAGTGCTCTGCAACAACAAATTTTATATGAAAAATACATAATGTTTGAAGCTAAAAGCTGGAACCACTAACTCCTAAGAAATAGGAAGTAAAGCCATGATAAACTACTCCCCTAAAGACTAGGACAAAGCTGAAATAACTTGACTCTATTTGCTAATAGGATTCTATGTAACAAACTATTTCTCTAACACAAAGATGCAAATGAGTTTTAAATGGAAGGTGAAATATTTTGAGAACTTTAGCAAGGTTTATGAACCATATGTATTCTACAAAGGAAGGTATGGCATTTTATCTCCTCACTTCAATGCTTTTACCATTAATATAAGCTTTTTTACAAGTAGTATAGACAGTGTAATTTAATTACCCCCTCCATCCCAATTTATATGAGCTAGTTTGACTTGACACATAAGTTTAAGAAAGAAAAAAAGACTTTTGAAACTTGTGATCTAAAATAAGTCACAACTATTTGTGTTGCTAGAAGTCATTTCATTAAAGGTAAAATCGACATTTTATAGTTAAATTGTTATTAAATATAGAAATGTGTCAATTCTTTTTTAGACGGACTGAAAAGGAAAGTCAGTCATATAAAGTGGGACAAAGGGAGTATTACTTATTATTGTTTTGAGTAACCTTCAAATAAATTGTTATCGGTATATTGTTTTCAAATTTATAAAGGTGTTTATGAATTAAAAAAAAAAATGTCATAAAAAATAAAGCAGAACAAGAAATCCTTATGTCATACCATCCTATAGAAGGTAGTATGATATTGTTCTCTTAAATTTAAGACTAGACATTATGCTTGATATTGAGCATCTAGTGACAAGAGGAGATCAAACAGAGTAATTTTTTTTTTCTCATTTTCTTTGAATTGTTGCTTTGCAAGGTTTCACAATGGCAACATAAGTAAACTAATGGAAGATATGTCTAAGGAAGAAAGAAAAAATGTTTGATATTGATGTGTCAAAGATAAATTGGAGAGATTATTTTTTAGGAGTTCACATTTGTGGAGTGAAAGAACATGTATTGAATGGAAGATCAACAATAACTTCCTAAGTGGAAATAACATTTCCTTTGTGTTACAAACTTTGCTTACTCTATTTTGTAAGAGAATAAATATTGAATTTCATTTGCCAGTTCCAACCTAAATTGGGAGAGGTCTGAAAATCGTCGTGTTAACATGAGTTTCATGGAGTTGTATTTCAAGTTACTTTGGGTGTTACTACAATTTCTTATTAGAGAAAGAACAAAAGTCTAGGTTTGGCCAAATACAAAGTCATTTTGTTTTGAAAACTGCGTAATTACACAAGCATTCCTACCATATATATTAATACGTATAAATTATATAACTAAGCAAACTTAGCTACTAGAGTAAAATCCAATATGATTATCTAAAATTTTGCAAGGAGTGTTATTTACAAGGGCATAATGAAAAAGATTGTTGGACTTGTACTATATGGAAGAAAACTGCAAGGGAAGAAAAATCAACAGGAATGTATGCGGAGAAGAAGAAAATACAAGAAAGACAAAACATCTGAAAGGATATTAAGGGAACAATATGAGCAACAATACAATGGAACAATAGTGGAAACTGGAAACTAAGAACACCTTCGAATTTTTGAGGAATGTCGATGATGAACAAAATCCAATATGATTATCTAAACAATAGCTGATGTAGTTGAGAAGAATCATGAGAAGAAGAATGAATCAAACTATGTGAAATATACAAAAACCATAGAAGAGGAGATTAAAAATATACAGAGGAATATACTAAAGGAAAAGGAATCAACACCAAGATTACATGAAACAAATCAACAAGCACAAGGTCTATTAATACTCAATAAACAAAGTAGTAGAGATCAAATAGGGAGCGAAGAGGTGCATGATACACATACCAAGAATAGATATCTTACGATACTTAGAAGTGAATTTCTTTTACTACTAGTAACACGAGTGAAGGAAATGATAATTAGAGGAAGATGATCTTGAGCAGAATATCGCGCATGCAGCCCAAGGAGAGTTCTTATCTCTCATATAGGTTGCAAAAGAAAAATTTGGGAAACAAATGAAAAAGCGGTAAAGAAGAAAATACTGCAATACCAATAGAGCGCACAGAAAGGAGAACACATGGCTAATGTCAATCTATTTTAATGAATGCTTTAGTATGGACTATTAAGTCAGTTAATACTCAACAAACATTCACAAGATTGATTAAATTGCATAAAAAATTATCATTATTTAATAGGATTCGACATTTTACAAATCTCAAACCTACGTCTTCCTTCCTAAGATATTTTATAGATCACTGCATCAGTCCCAAAAGCGACTTTCCCTTTCCAAACTCAATTTCTGCAATTTCTGAGGTATTAAAGATTACCCAAGGTATGTGGGAACTTCACCGATGGATTCTTTTCATCCATTGGGTTCCAAAAAGAACTTTAAATCTAGAATTGATTTCACCCCATTATTTTAGGGTTTCATGTGACTCTTTATGGGTTCAACTTATTATGATTCAATTATGCATATTCAATTTTATTATGTACGATTTAACTTAATTACATGATTTTCAATTGATTTAATATGGACCCATTCATATGCTAATTTTATGAATATGAACTTTGCTTATAAAATTATGAAATATGATTATGAATCTATGCATATTTATGGAATTGACGATTTATGACTAAAGAATGCTTTTGAGTTAAAGTGTCAATGATTTGTGAAAAGTTTTCTCACATATGAACGAAATCATGATATGGATGCTTAGATAGGTACGTGTTTTAATAAATGAAGTTATGAAATCATGGTTTTAAAAAGAGATTTTCTAATACAAATTTATTATTGAATTGGTTTTATAACCTTTCCATGTATTTTCATATGATTATGACTATGATTATTTCCGTTGGGAATTTTCTTAGCATCGAGAGGACTTTGAGATGGAGGCTCTCTCGTAAGTAGAGGTCGGGTCTCTAGAAGAAATCATTGTCCAAAATTATGTGCCCTCGTAGGATTGTATAAAATGACCTTGCTAGTGGTTCCACCTTAGTAATTATGAATGACACAGAGTTCTACCTTGGCAAGTAGACTCTCTCTTTTCGGTGTGAAGGTTAAACCAGATTCCTTATTATAACTCACATGGTCTTATTGTTGGTTAAGATTAAATATCCCACAAATGAATTATGTTTTCTTCAAAAGTATTTTCAAGGTTTTTCTATGATTTTCAATATGCATTGACCTTGTTCATGATTTATGATTTCCCTTTAAAGGCTTTTAGTACATTTTTTACTTGTTCATGCATATCATGTTTAAGTTCATCATATAATCATGCCTACGTTTTACACATTTCCTTATATTCAGTACATTCAAAGTACTGATGTATATTGTGCCAATATTTTTTGATAATATAGGGTCCAACACTTTTCCTTCTGGACATGGTTAGATTGGGATTGTTGTACTATTGCACTTGGATTGGTGAATCCTCATGATTCGTGGGCAAGACCATGTACTGATTTACGCTTTGATGTCTTTTAGTATTTAGATTTTGTTCGTGACTAAGGGGTCTGTCCTAGTCATATATATGATAGTAGAAGGATTATGTCAGATTTAGTAGTATTCTACGTATTCTCTTATGTACTCTGTTGGTATCTTTTATATCACCATATGAGTTGAGACTCATATTGCTAATATTTCTGATTTATGGTATTTGATTACGCCATGTTTATGTCAAGTGTCTTTCTTAGGATCTTTTGGGGTCTTATTCACCATGTCATTCCTACGGTATACTTTGATTCGTGAAAATTATCAAATACTCTAGAAACCTTAAATGGCCTCGACCACTTTTATTCAACTTTTCTAGGAAAAGTCTCAATAGGGAATTAAAAAGCAACACCTAATAACCTACCCGAAACTCCTAGTGTAGGATTATATAGCATCATGCGATCGCTTTACGTTCTTTTTATAAAGGATTGAACTCTCATACGCCCTTAGTCAGAATTCATCCAACTCATGGTTTTGATTGACACGATTACTAGAAGCAATATCACAATTCAGATTCATAGGTTTCAATGCCCGTAAATCTTTGTGTTCCAACTCTATTGGCGAATGGAAAAGACTTTCTAAACACTAGTTGATAAGGAGATATTTCGATGGGAGATTTGATGGCTGTGCGATAGGCCCAAAGTGCATCTTCAAGCTTCCTTGACCAATCGATACAACTGATATTCACCATATTTTCCAAGATGTTTTTGATCTCACGGTTTGACACCTCGACTTTCCCACTTGTTTGAGGATAGTAAGGTGTACCTACCTTGTGTTTTTCCCTATATTTGAACAAGAGTGCTTCGTATGTGAGACTACAAAAATGGGAGCCACCATGGTGCCAAATCTCATAAAGATATACCTTTTAAGAAAATACGTTACACTCCGCCCCTCAATAAAGCAACCACTTCTATCCACTTCGACATATAGTCAACATCCACCAAAATATACTTGTTAGAAAAAGAAATTACAAAGGGATCCATGGAGTCTATCCCTCACAAATTAGAGAGTTCCACTTCAAGGATTGGTGAAAGAGGAGGTCATGCTTGCTAAAGATACGCCCTTTCATTTGGCATTGACCACACAATTTAGAAAAACCATTTGCATCTTGATATAGCGTTAGCTATGGCAAGCCTCACGAATCTCTTCGACTTCAACTTATGGAACACATCTCCGGATTATGTGATCAACACATTGTCTAAATAGATAGGGTCTATCCCAAAAATATTTCTTCATATCAACGAGGAACTTCTTTTTTCGATAGCCACTCAACCTGTCAGGGGCACAACTCCACAAACCATATATTTAGCATAGTCTGCATACCATGGTTTTGAACCGTAAGAGAGCATCATAACCAACTCATCGAGGAAGGCTTCCTCTATCTCCCTTTCTTCAACCAATGTAACATTTGGTTCAAGACGAGACAAATGGCCAGCCACTTGGTTTTCACAACCTTTTCAATCCTTCACCTCAAAATCGAATTCTTGGAGGACAAACACCCACCTAATGAGTCTCGGGTTACCTTTTTTTTTCTTTGCCATTAAGTACCTAAGAGCAACATGGTCAATATGCACAATTACTTTAGTACCCAATTAATAAGCTCTAAATTTCTCGAAGCCATACACAACATCCAACAACACTTGTTCACTGATAGTATAATTTTTTTGGGCAACATTAATAGTCTTAGTAGCGTAATAGACCGGATGGATGAGTTTGTTCTTGTGGAACCCAATGACAACACCAAGGGCTACACAACTCGTATCTCATATCGTCTCAAAGGGAACTCTCTAATCCAGAGCAAGAATGATTGGAGCTAATATAAGGTTTTCTTTAAAACACAAGAATGCCTTCACACAATTTGCATCGAACTCAAAGACACTCCTACTCAAGAAACTTGCACAAAGGAATAATTACCTTGGAAAAATATTTTATGAACCACCTATAGAATCAAATATTCCCCAAGAAACTTCACACAACTTTTACCGAAATTGGAGGAGGCAATTTAGCAATCATGTCTATCTTCGTTTGATCAACTTCAATCCCTTTTTCTAAAATCTTATGCCCGAGTACAATCCCTTGTTTTGCCTTGAAGTGTCATATTTCCCAATTACGAACAAGATTAGTCTGGACACAAAGCTACAAGACCTTACTAAAATTGCTCAAGCATTCTTCAAATGAATCACCCACAATGGGAAAATCATCCATGAACACCTCCATTGACTCTTCCACCATATCCACAAATATCGATAACATACACATTTGAAAAGTCGCATTACACAACCCGAATGAGATCCTCAAAGGGAGTGGTTTCTTGATCTTTTGAGGCTATGGAAATCTGGTTGTACCTTAAATAAACATCTAAGAAGCAATACCATCCTCTACTCATAAGGCGATCCAATATTTAGTCAATAAAGGGATTAGCAAATGGTGTTTCTCAGTCCATAAGTTGAGTTTCCGATATGTCACGACCCGAGACTACACCCTGGACATGGCCGGCACTCGAGAACCATTGCTGGTTCCCAAGCGAACCCTCATCCTGGCTGACTACAAGCAGAAGACTAACTCAAGCATACAAAAGCTTAAAAACTGAACAAAAATTCATGAAACTGAAATAAAAAAACTTTAACTCAAATGAAAAACTCTGAATATAAAAATAATATTCAACTCACCATAAAATTTGCAACTTAAGTCTTTAAAACATTTAATAAAATGAATAATACAGATTTCTCAACTATACTAACTATCTATGAAGCCTCTAATTGAGAAAGATGAAAGTCGGGACAAGACCCACGACATTCTGACTAAACTAAAAAGTAAATGAAATCCTCCGGAAACAAGGAGGCTCACCATAGCTAACTCAAACTCCCGGATGTATCAACGAATCTCCTGTTGATGATCCTGAATACCTGTGTCTACATCATGAGAATATGCAGGCCAAATGTCTCAGTACGTGGAATGTACGAGCATGTAAGAGGAATTCTAAAGCATAAACATAAGCTTGAAACTTGATAAAAAGGAAACATACTTGCCTCTTCTCAAACTTACTCAACTCAAGAAATACTCAAGGATATTCAAAACTACTCAAACTTACTCAACTCAGAAGTACTCAAGGATAAGATACTCAACTCAGAGATATGATATTCGACTCTGGGTACTCAACTCTTGATACTCAACTCAATATAAAGCAACAATACACATGTAATATATGGAAAGCTTTATAAAACTGTAAAAGCAACTTAGTTCGTTAAAGAAAATGCAATAACAAACTCAACTTTACTTATATAATAAAGTAATATAGTTTATGTGGGAGTTTCTCTAACCGACAACTACCGCTATGAGCCGAAGTGGTGATACAACGTCTTGCCCACGTTGCCAGAACTGTCCTATACTTTGCCGTCATATAGAATGCTTAACTTAGTGGATCCACTAGCTTAACTTATGTGATCATCTAAAAACTATGACCCATTAATACCCATGATGACTACATGGTTTATAGAGACTTGAGTTAATATGAACTCACATCCCCATATCGGTGCTCAATACTACTCCCAAAAATATACTTAGCTCATATGTTTTAGAAAAGCAAACTTTCTTTCTTTGGTTTGGGATAATTACTCAAAACATAGCTTAAAAGTTCTCTTGGAATTGATGTTCCCTTTTCTTGCTCAAATGTGAAAACATTTATAAACTCTTTGGGAATACTTAGTTCCCTTATAGCTTTTTGAGAAATGAACTCAACTCTTTACTCTTTGCTTAACTCAAAACTTAAGTCTTAAAACAAAGTTAAAACGTTTGTAAAAGACTTCTTAAAATATGGTTCATGCCGAATTATGAACGTGAACGACTCAATGCAAGGCTTTCAATAACCATAGATAGAACTCAATACTTGTAACTCAAGAACTTCAATGGTACTACTTGTTGCAAGAATACTCAACTCAATGGGTTCATGCAGAATTATGAGCATGAACTACTCAACTCAAGGACTCAAAGATACTTCTCATCTCAAGACTGATCGACTTATAAGGTTCATGCGGAATTATGGGCATGAATGATTCAACTCAAAGGCTTCATGGGTAACATGTAATAGTCCCATGATTAGAAATATAATCTCAAAGGGGATTAGGAACTTACTCAAGACTTAGAACTTGAAGATACTACTCCTCTCAAAGGTACTCAACTAATAGAGTTCATGCAGAAGTTATGGGCATGAACGACTTGACTCGACTCGAGGGTGTACATAATAATATGGAACTAGTGAATAGAACTCTTCTCATTATCATACTTACTTTTTCAGAACCTAGTTCAAATCGATTGTTGATCTCAAAGGATTCACAATTGAACTCAAAGCTTTGCTTGAACTCTACTCTTAACTCTCTCTTGAATGTGAATTATGAATTCAAGAGTTATGGTTCATGATATGAAGGATCTCATGACGACAAAGTAGACTCATGAGTACATTCTCCTCATCCTCACACTCACTTGCTCGAGTTTTGAAACAAGTTACTAGAAGTTGTAGAAGACTCCACAAAAGGACTCAAAAGGACTTTCTTAGAATGTTCGAAAGAACTCTCAAAACTTAACTCTTACCTCTACCTTGAATTTGAATTATGAATTATGAATTCAAGGTTATGAATGATTTCTAGGTGTTTAGAAGTAGCATAGAGTAATTAGAATCGAAAAGGAGTGAAGGTGCACTTTAAACGAACTCAAATGGGGCAAACCGATGACAAACTGGATGGGGCAGGCGACCCTGGCGGTATGGGTGGCGCGACGACCCTAGCACAATCAAGATCCACCAGAATAACTCTGAAGGACGATTCGCCAAAGTGCATAAAACGGACTACAAATGGTCCACCAAATCATCATTCAGGTTTGGTCATTGTTGAGGCAGGTTCGGCAAGCTTAAGCTCCAGACGGTGATATGCCGAACACGTTCCACAATGTTAGTAAGTGCGCTGAACGGGTATGCTATAAAAGGGCCTAGGGTTCTTTTAATTTCAAAAATAAAAATCCTTTGATTTGGAGCCTTTTTATTTCTGTTCTCTTATATTATGCACTGTGAGTGATTTCATGCCTTGTGTGAGTGTGTTGAAAGCGCTAGGAGTGAATTTGAGTGGATCTCGAGTAAACTCAACCCCGATTCCTTAATTTCTTGCTTATTTTTCAACATTATGGTTGGTATTTTGACTTCTCATCGATGATTTTGAGTTTAGATTGCATATAGGTTGTAGGCTCGATCTATGTAACTAAGATTCAATGCTTAATTTTATTAGGTAGCATCATATTGTTGAATTTGAATCGTACCAATGTGATTTTAATTGTGAATGCCTATATAAATGGTGAATCGTGATTGTGTTGCTTAGAATACTAAATTGGGTCGATATACTTGCTAGGTCTTTGTTTAATTGAATGTGAGTGAAGTCTGAGTATCTCAGTGTTGAACCATTGCATGATTTTTCCCATTGATAAACAGGGTGACTACTTTCTTAAGGGAAAGTCAAGTAGAGAAACACTTATTGATAAATGGGGAAATCTGAGTACTCATGGGTAGAAAAGCATATAGGTGGATTATAATTGTTGCGGGAAACTCCTATTTGTTGTGCATGTTGGATTTGTTTTTGCAATATAGGCATTGGGTGGAAAATTCCTGTTAGGCGGACTTTGTCTTAGCTCGCCAAGGAAGATAGGAAAATCACAGAGTAAGACCCAAATCGCCTTCTTGAGTTTATTCATGGCCTTGGGTACTATCCCATTTGATGGGCTTGTCTTAGTCCACCAAACTCATTTGGCGAATCGCTGAATGAGAGAGGATATCACCCTTTATGCCTGTGTCTTTCCCTTTTGCACTGTCATTCGACAAACTTGTCTTAGCCCACCGAAACCAACTCAGTGAATCACAAAGTTGGCATTGACTCTGCCTTGTGTGATTGATACTTGATATTTGTGCCATTGTCTAAGTAAGTGAGCTCGCCGATCCTATTGGGCGATACATTTTCCCGTTAGGCGAGACTTAAGACTATTTTCAAGCTTGATTCAAAGTGCTTTTGATTTCAACTAACCTTCACAAATCTTGTGTTTTAATGTGTACCTTGTAGGAAATGGAGAGAACAAAATGTAAAAATGTGGTCTACTCCAATATGGAATCAGACAAGGAGTCTCCTCCTCCTCTCAAGAGGCACCGATGCATCTCCATTAATGAACAATCTAAAGCTCATAACTGTCGACAAACCACCACTTTACAACCATCCACCCAAGATAAGGTACAATTGAGGGTGGTGAGAAAGAGGATAAACATCAGATCTAAGTTGTTTTAGCCCTTATCTACACAGGCACCGACCTCTAGAATTCTCCTCATCGTAGTTCTAAGAACCTTGAATAGGCTCAAAGCAGCAGGGGAACAGACCATACTTGAGGACAGACGAATCTCCACAGAGGGAGTGATGAGCGATTACCCAACCAATGGGATAAAATTTAGTTTCGTCGGTTTGAGGGTTTTACTAGAGCCAGAAGCTCCTACATCCCTTATTGGGTGAGGGAGTTTTATGCGGCATATGCTCAGGCTCTTTCAAAAAATCGATAGGGCATAGTTTGGATGCCACTTGAAGAAGTGGAGGTGAGAGGAAAAAATGTTTGGTGCGACTCAGGAGCTATTGATACTAACCTAAATATGTTGGCAGTTGACGATGAGCTATATTCACTCCGGATGCGTCGTGATCTAGATTATCTGAAAGGGTTGGTTAGCACTCTTGATCTCTGATTCTTCTCCTTTCTTGGATGGTGGATAGTGCTAAGATAGAGAAGAAAGACTTAAATGTAGTGGTCAGATACTGGTTTGGCTTCATCAGTAGCAACTTGATGCCATCCCAGAATGAGCCTATTCTTCGCCATGACAAAGTGGTATTGGTGGGCACCATCATAGATCAAGAGCACATACATGTCGGTGCCATTGTTACTACAGAGATACTGATGAGGGAGAGGCAAGATCAGAGATCACTCATATTTCTAGTTGTGATCGCAGTTATTTGAAAGGGCAGGAGTCCCTTTCAGAGCTGCTACAGATGTTAGAGTCACACCATCATCATCTAGTGATATCCGGAGGATCGAGGCAGAGTGTTTGAGAGATAATGCAGCTCGAATGAAGCCGCCACCACCATAATCCACTCCATTGGCTGATCTTTCCACATTGACTCTTGGAACCAGCACATCTGCTCCTTCTGTGGAGTAGGCAGGTATTCATACTCCTTTCTCTTCTACTGCTATTTCTGATTTCCCCCACTGCATTAGCACCTTCAATTTCTCTAACTGCTGCTAGTGCGGGGCCTCCCCCTTATTATGTTGCCCGTCTTCCCTTGACCCATGCCTTTATATACTAGATGGGTTGTCTTTCTCGATCAACGGATGTTAGAGTTGCCCAGGTTGAGAAAGACTTGACATGACTCATTGACCAGGTATTTAAGAATGTCTTGGGTCCTCTGACAGAGTGGGTGGTCAAGTGGGAGGAGATGAGGGAGGGCCACACTCTGAGGTTAGATGGTTTGATTGCGAGGATATCAGTTTAGGAGAAGACTGTGGGTAGTTCATGTGCCTTAGACACCTATAGGGCTGAGGTTTCCATATTGAGGAATGATGTGATCCAGATTCAGCCCATGGACATCTCGACACTGTGGGGAGATATTCCCATTTCAAATGCTACTGACCCCAAGATGCCTAGTTATACACCTTTCTTTTTTTTGTACCTGAGGTTTCTATAGATATGGATGGTGAGGATGAGGAGCTAAATTAAGAGATCGATGAGGAGGGGTTGAGAGAAGATGAGCATGGGATTACTGACACCTCGATGGAGTTGCATGAGACCAAGGATCTCATTACTAAGGCTACCCTATATAGGTCTCTCTGAGATAGTTTAATACTTGGGTCTAGTGGTGTCACTCCAGACTCCCCCATACTTCCCACTATTGAGCTAGGCACTAATGCCCAAACCGAGCCTTCTTTGCCGCTTCCTGTGATCCTATTGCTGGCAGGGGCGGACCCACGTTGGTTCCAGGGGGTTCATCTGAACCCCCTCGGCAAAAAATTACACTGTATATATAAGGTAATTTTCTGTATTTATGTGGATATATATATTTTGAACCCCCTTAATGACAATGAGAAAGAGATAACTCAGCGGCAGGTTCCCTGTAAATTAAGCCTCATGTCAAGGGTTTGAATCCCTACATTAGCATTTTATATTTTTCTTTTTCAGTTTCAGTTTTTTTTTTTTTTTTAAGGTTTGAGTTCCGTTTTCACGTTTTTTTTTTATAAAACATGCTAAAAGTGTGGTTTTAAAACCAAAAAAATTCAAGGGTCCGCCACTAAAACTAAATACTACTACTTTCTTGAAATTTTGTTTTGTTGGCTTCTATATACATTTTTATACTTTTATTTTTCGAACCCCCTGAACGAAAATCCTGGGTCCGCCACTGATTGCTGAGCATAGATGCCCCACTTGAGGTTTCTCTACCAGAGATTCCAAATGATAGTGCTCCACATGCGTAGCCTATTAGGAGGAATCTATATCTCAGCCTCCTAGCATTCCTTTTACTTGGCATTGAGGACTCTATTTTTTTTAATTTTTGGTGGGGTGAGGGCCTTCGTGCCAATATTCCTCATTTGCTTGTATTTTTTTTTATTTCATATCTTGAACTTTTGTAGTTAATGTTTTTTTTATATTAAAGTGCTTGTCTTTTGGGAAAGTGCGTCTCTTTACTTCATTGTTCCTTCTCTCTTGATAAATGCAACCTCCCATGAGTTTTCAAAAATTGTGAAAGCTTAAGGTTTTCATTGATATAATTTGAGAATTGATTTTGTTCAATATAGATGTCTTAAATAGTACTCATGATGAGCATGATGCGTCGTGTTGGTGTTGCGAGAATGAAATCTATGTGGTTACACTTTTGAATGATCCCTTTGAATCTTTTGTTGTCTAGCTGTGTTTGGATGTGAGCCTTGCAATGAACATCACACATATGCTTTTGCTATTTTGGGATGTGCTAGATAAGTGTATTTCAAAGTGCCATGTTCGGTGAGGTTTACTTGAAAACATGCATGTGGAGTCCTAGAATTTGCCTTGCTAGTCCAATTGTGTGAATCTTGGTGAATGTAGGACATGATCTTGGGTTAAAATTCAATGAGGTTGCTAAATTTTCTATAAAGCCTATTGTGACTATCTTGTGAGGGTGTGAATCCATGTTGGCACAAATTGAGCCTTACCTATTTGTTGACAACCCAAAGGAAGCCTCTTGAGCCAAATTGTCTCTACCTTCTGTCACGACCCGATTCCTCGAGTCATGATGGCGCCTACTATAACCCACCAGTAGGCAAGCCAACTCATATCCCGAAACTACACGTAATGGGATTGAGGGCAGAAAACGAAACTCAAACTAAAACAATAACATAAATAACAGGAATCATAGATGAAGAAGCGGAAGCAAGCCAAAATATATATACAAATAAGAGATATCTCCCAGAACCTGGAAGTCACATGTACGGAGCTACTAACAAAATGAGTACAAGCCCCAAAAGTGGACCACATAATCAAGATTGTCTCAAAAATCAAAAGACAAGTCAATAAATATAGATGGAGACTGGTGTAGAATGAAACGCTAAGTGCTCATCTCCATCTCTGGATCAGACTGCTGCAAGCTCGATATTAACGGTGGTAGCTGGTGCTCGGACCTGCATCACAAAAATAGATGTAGAGTGTAGTATGATTACCAAAACAATAGGTACCCAGTAGGACTCATAGGCAGACTGAGCAAGAAAAGCAAAAATAATATGAAATGCGAGAATGTAAAACACTACCAGAAATAGGAACGAGAAATCTAACAGGTATGCATACGAGTGTACTAACACACAAAGAAAAGGAGAATGACTAACTAAATCCGATCGGGCCCCCATAAACCCGACGGGTACACTCTTGCGCAAGCTAAAAGTAACAGCTTAGCGGACTCGCATAAGCCTGACAGGTACACAGAAGAGTTTAGATGGAATAAGAGGATCCGATGAAGTTTCCAACATTTCCACAACTTTTCCCGAACTTGAACCAAACCAATCCATATGCTTGAAGCTCATCTAGAACTGATAGAGGTTAAGGACTTTAACTGAATTAAAGATTGAGGATCAAGGACTTGAACCAAGATTTGGAGTAACCGAGGACTTAAACCAAGGCTAAGGATAATCATGGACTTGAACCACGTATAAATATGACCAAGGACTTACACCGAGGTGAGAGTAGGTATGTACTTGAACCAAGCTGTAAAGAGTGGTGGACTTGAACCACGACTGCAAATTATGGTGGACTTGAACCACAATTGAAGAAAGCTAGGACTTGAACCAAGGCTATAATACCAAGGCAAGGACTTGAACAACGCCCGGTGGAGTGAATTGGGGGACTGGAACCACGAATAGAGGTGAATCGGCTAGAAATAGGATCAGCGACCAATCGAGCATCATGGGGAGTACCCCCAATCTGAGTGCCATCAATAAATCACTCCAGCCCGAACCATATCTAACAAGAATCGATGAGTAGCTTCCACACTAAGAATCAGAGACACCAGAACCGACATAAATAGGGGATTTAGGGAGATATGGTTCCAAGAGAGGTGTTACTGCCTAGCTAAGGCCCAAACTATCAAACTCAGGTATACTACATCAGTGTACAGGGAGCCAAGCCGTCCGAAGCGACGTTGAAGAGATTATAAGGTCTAACGGCTCCAAAAGTACGCAACTCTATTGAAATCACTATTCTAATCCTAGACTAATGCTAAACATGCTCCAACAATATTCACAAATAACAAATAAGGCACGTCACAAGGTGAGGATGATCAACAAATACAATAGATATGCTTTAATCGTTTAGAATACCCGAAAAGTAGCTTAAGGCATGGATTCTGGAAATTTAACATGATTCAACACCCATTCAACCCCAAATTTATACAAATCAACATACAATTACTTAATCGTGCTCAGTCTAAGAAGAGGGAAGTCGTATCTTACTTGGAGGCCGATCGTGCACGCTCTAAATCACGTTGTCAGAGCTTTTCCCTTTTGTATGACCTCGGAATGCTGCCACACTATCAAAAATAGAATCACAACATCAATTCGGTCGTTTTGACACAAAAATCGCATTTTTGGATGACATCTAGACTTGCCCTCAATGCTTTTCGGGTTATTTTCATAAATTAGGTCTTGATTAGTATGGTATCTGGATATGCCATCAATGATTATAGATCACGATTTCAAAACTATTTCCGTTAGTAGTAGGACATTTCTAGCATGAAGTGAATGACTATGGGCCTAAAAGCTATTATGAAAATATCATCGATGTTGAATGGTTTTCTCACGCATGGTCTATGGAGCTATTTTCGATCAGACAAGTGGCGAATACCCATGTCCTATAATTATAAGACAAGTTAAGATTAATAACTATTCCGTGGGATTTATGCTTGACAGCGAGTGGACAAGCAACGACCACCCATGTCTTATGCCTATGTGCCCCTATATGATTAATGTCTTAAGATAGACGATGATTGTCTAAGATAGACATTAGCTAATGGATCCATGTATGATAAAAGTTCATGGTTTTACCTTGGCAAGTAGGATACTCTCTTTTCGGTGTAAGAGGAGTACACTGGATTTCATGTTATAGCTCACATGGTTTCTATGTCGGTTAAGGCTACTTTGCACAACAATAATGAACTAAGGTTACTCCAAGAAGTATTTAACATGTGTTCAAAGATGATTTTACTTGCATTAACTATGATTACAATTTATGATTTCTAACCCTCTTATCTTATGTTTTGACTTAGTCTTTGCATATCATGGAAAGTCCTTTCTAGCATGATTTCATAACTTTTATGCATTGCTATCATACTTAGTACATTCTTTGTACTAATGCGTAATCTTGCTCATTGTTTCACTTATGTAGGGTGCGACGCTACTATTCCGCATCTTCGTGGCAAGGGATCACTTAGTATATATTGAAGATTGGTGAGTCCTCATGTTCCGAGGACCGAACCTTGTTTCTTATTGTGTTTAATTTTTTTAGAGATTGTATGTGATGTACGGGTTACGTCCCGATCCCTCTTGATGTAGTAGATGGCTTTGAGACTATGTAGACTTCCGCTTTGTTTTGACAAAACTCTTTTATAATATAAACTGTCTTTTAAACTTGTTGGATTCTATTATCTTGTTTATGTATGCTAAGTGGCTTTTGTAGGGCTCTTATATGCCATGTCACGGCTAGGGTGTAATTTGGGTCGTGACAATCTAGCTTGGAAAACAGAAGGAGACTTGGTGCTGAACGAGCATAAAGAGAATAGCCCAAACGATAAACAACTTCACAATTTCAAACATCCTCGACATTGTTCATTGTACAATTGACACATAACCACTTCAGAACTTCTATGAAACCAAAGATCTCATCTAAGTCTCTTGTACAAAATTGTGACACCTACCCCACATTGTCCATGGTTATGCAAGTATAATCACAAATAAATGTGGAGCCAATTAACCCCGTCCAATGTTCCATTTAAATCTTGACATAGAACAACTTCAGATTGATTTGGAAGATTTATTTCAGTCTTTCCACCAGTTATATTTCCCATTTTAGATTCTTCTGAGACTTCATTGCCTTCAGAATTAATAACACATTTTTGCACTAAGATTATTTCTTCACAACAATCCCAATTATCTATCACAAATATCAAATACTAATTACTTGCCATGAAGTTTAGACAAAAACTTCTAATTTTACGACCTGTAAAGGCAAAACCAGTTCTCTTCCTCGATTACACTTTAGTGAGTGTGTGTCGTTCCCTATAACACTAATGTGATGCTACAAAGTGTTCTATAAATACCACTATTACCTTTCTCAAAAAAAGTGTTTAATAAGTTTTTTTAGTTAAAACTGCTAGATTTATGTAGATCTAACCATTGGAATTTTCGCAAGTTCAAAATCATTCAAATATCTGCAAGAGAAGAGAACTGAGATACACTTCTTTTAATTGATAATTTATTATTTTTAACTTGGTAATTTTATATTATATCATAATAGTACATGGATAGTACTAAACATTAAATACAGATGAACAACAAACTCCACGGTTCTAAATCTATATTGAGTACCTATTTGGATTGGCTTATTTTAGGTGCTTTTTAGCTAAAATTGCTTTAAAGCAATTTTGTAGTGTTTGGGCAAACAAAAAAAAGTTCTTATAAGCACTTGTTTATAAGAACATATAGAGAAAATAAGTCAAAAGTCATAAGTTAAAATTTCTAACTTATGACTTTTCCAAACAGGCTCTCAGTATCTAAAACACCAATTATAGAGACCGTTTTATTTGAGTATAATTGATCACACAGAAAACATAACAACAAAATGTAGTAAAGTTTAATTTTCAGTATACTATTTTCTATGCTCTCAAAACACCTAGTATTCCTTTCTTTTCGGGTTGGCAAATATATTGAAGCACGGATAATTCTCCATCTAGTTCTGTCTTTAGCTAGCACACCTGCCTCTTCCCAACTTTTTAGAGCTTCAGTAATTCTCCTAAGCATACTCCATGATGTGCCTTTGAGACTCAACATCACCTTCCATAACTGTTGAATAAATTTATAGTGTTCAATAATTTTTCTATGTTTCTCCTCATCTAAAAAACTTGGGACATACGGTTATAGTTGAAGTTGACAACAAGATTACTATTTTCATTTGACCAAGTCTGTTGTATAGTTATTTTTTATTTTAGTTGTTAGTTTGATATTTTATGCAGTAAGTGGGTGTTCTATTATTTTCTATAGTTCCAGATAGCTTTCCTTAAAGTTTAGGAGAGTTAGGTGGATTCAGTTAGTGGTTTAGTGGGATTGTTACTCTGTGAAAGTTATATTCTTTTGCTAAGTGTTTTAATTTTGCAAAATTCATGATAAAATGTAATAATATTTATTGTAATATTCTTCCGATAATTGTTTTAATCTGAATATTTCTTTAATATTATTTATGATATATTCTAGATATAACATATCTTGGATTCTTTGGTACATATATAAATTCTCGTAATTCATACCATTCTCGTCTATTAATTGTTCTAACAGTTTTATATCTTCCATGGATTCTATCCAATATTGTAAATATTCGTAATTCATTTTAATCTGAATTTATTTCTAAATCGTACCATTCTATTCTTTCATTATCTAAATATAGATCTTGTAAATCTATTTCATA
>JAJOOH010020754.1:0-18151 GCA_029582605.1 Solanum gracilifrons | reverse complement strand
AAAACTTACACTTTACAAAGTGTAAGAAATAGTTCCGTTTTACAAGGTGTAAAAAATAGTTCCATTTTACAAGGTGTAAAAAATAGTTCCGTTATATATTAAAATATACACGTAGACTAACATAAAACGTTTGAAATATTGCATAAAACAGAATATTTTCTTCCACTAAACCTATTTTAGTTACTTAGTAGAATAATGACTTATATTGGTCACTTTTATCTTTTTGTGGCTTATTTAGGTTCCGGACTCTCACAAGGGTGAAGACTACCCTTTTATAGAATATACAAGACATCCTTTTACAATATTTGATAAATATATTAGTATAATATTTAATTAATATAATAAATAGATATATTACGTTAGAGATAGATTAAGAGAACATCCACCGTTAAATGAATTTGTAACAATGAAAATCCTTTGAGAGGGGTAATATTTTGCATGATTTTATCTCCTTTTTGCCCCTCTCTCGATTTGCTTATCCTTCATTTTTTCCCCTTTCCGATTTTCGTACACATTTCGAACCTCAAAATTTGTACTTTCCCGTCCTCATATCTCCCAGCAACATAAAACATCTTTAGTTTTATTAGAATTTATTAGAATTAGAATTAGAATTAGAATTAGAAACCCTCTCCTGTCTTCTCCTCTTTTCCATCTTTACGGCTTCGCTTTCTTCTGATCTCAAAAGTTAGGGTTTTCTACTTTTCTTGCTATCACCATCTCCAATCTCTTTTTTTTTTCTCGATTCACTTCTAGGGTTTACAGATCTGTTTTCAATATGTTTTGGAAGCTCACATCTCTTTCTGCTTGTTCACCGGTAGGTCACTCGATCCATTTAATGCTATTGTCCTTGTATTTATCAATTGAATGAGCAAGTGTAATTTGTAGAGATTGAATTTCGAAACGTTTGTGAGTTTTTGGATTCATTTTTTTTTTTGCATGATGTGTGGCTTAAGTTTGCAGACAGTGTATTATGTGTTAGGACTTCATGTTTTCTGTTCATTGATGCGTAGGGGGAATTTACTGTGTCTGTGCCTGTTTGATTTAAATTTACTCTGTTGAATTAATTACCTTAATTGGATCATGTAATTTGCTTATGATATATTCTGTGCTGTTACTTTTGGTGCTTATTTTAATTAATTGCTGGTAATTAGCTTGAGTTTGGCTTCATTGGGTAATGTTATTTGCTTTGTTTATGTTTTGCGATTTGAGAAATGAAACTGGAGTCCTGATATATGCCTTTTGATGGCCGAAATTAATTGCTTAGAGGACAGTGTGGCGGGCTTACTGGTGTTGGAATTATTCGATCAAAGAGAATTTGTCTCCTATCTTAATACTAATTGACAATATTATTTAGTACCGAGCCTTAATAACTGATCAATGTTTCTTTCTGAGTATTTTTTGGAGTCCAATGTGTTATGCGAGGAAGTATAGAACTTGCTTTTATGCTTCAGGTATACACAAACATTTGCTAGGGGCAGCAGGCACCATTGAAATGCAGTTCCTACTTGCGTTTTCTGGAATACTTGGCTAGATAGAAACAAGTTTGGTCTTAATGAGAAAAAAGAAATTGAGATGCTGTAAGAGTCTTTATTTGTGGTGTAGGAAGAGTGTTGGATATGACATTGCCTCTTTATTGAATCTGTGGAATTCCTTCAATGTAGAAGGAAAAAATCTTTTCTGATGTCCTCTTATAAGTACCTTCTTGGTAATCATTAATAAACTCTTTACCTTTTCATCCCAAAAAACTGATAATTGAATTTTAATAAGGTAATGTTTCATTTGTCTGTAGAACCTGTTTCTTTGCGTGTGCATGTTTATTAAGTGAAAGCTTAAGTTCTCTGTTTATCATCTTGAAGACTGAGCATAGGACCTGTGCAATTCATGAGTGTTTTTGGGTATAGAGTAGTTCTGGAAATTTTTCTGCATGGATTACTATGGAGTATCTTCAGATTATTGATTTTTCGTCACAACAATAGTCATCACCGACTATGGCTATGGATCAGAAATTTGAGGCTGCAAAATGAAAGCCTTTTGATGAAATGGCTGTGGAGATACACTGAGGAAGATATAGTAGCAAAATATGGAGAACTAAATCCCTGGTGTACAAAAATCACCTCTGAACCATATGGGGTGGGGGTATGGAGGACAATTAGGAACCTATGGCCACAAATGGAAGGAAATGTGTATATTAAGGTGGGTAATGGAAACAAAACAATATTTTGGAAAGATGGTTGGATAGACCAAACCTCTCTTAGAGAACTTCTTCCAGACTTGTTTCTAATTTGTGAGAACCCTGATGCTAGAGTGAATGATTGTTGGACAGAACAGGGATGGGACATATCTTTAAGAAGACTACTTAATGACTGGGAGGTGGAGAGGGTGGTAGCGCTACTGGAAAAACTAGCTGGAATGATTATAACTACAACAGCAACAGACAAGATCCTATGGAAACATAGCAAGGATGGAGTCTTCTCAGTTAACAATGCCTACAAAAGAGGACTAATGGGGATGACAGGGCCCCCAAAATGTAATTGGAACTACTTTTGGAAGAGTGACATTCCTACAAAAGTAAAGTGTTTCACCTGGTTAGGGATAAAGAGAGCATGTTTAACAGAAGAAGTTCTACAAAAGAAAGGCAGACAACTGGTTCGTAGGTGTTTTTTGTGCAACTTGACAGGGTAAACAAATAACCATCTCTTCCTGCATTGTAAGTTTACTGCTCAAGTTTGGAACTTGTTTCTCAACATCACAAGCATGAACTGGACAATACCAGAACATACATCAGATCTGTTGAGCTGCTGAGCTGCTGGATTTGGAGGGGAGGCAGTAAGAGTCAAAAGAGATGGTGGAAGCTAATACTATCATGTGTATGGTGGTCAGTCTGGAAAGAAAGAAATGGAAGATGTTTTGAAGATAGATCCAATTCCATCCACAAAGTTAAATGGAATTGTATAGTATCTCTACTTTTTTGGTGTAAACAGCTTTGTATAGATGATATAGACCAGATTATAGATTTGATAGGAAATCTGTAATTATCCCTTTTTGGAGGTAGCCAGCATACTGTATGCGGAAGAATTCAACCTTAACAGGTTCAAAAAAAAAATCACCGACTTGCAGGACCCACCATAATTCATAATGTGATTTTCAAATACTTTGATGTCCTTCAATGTATGATTTTTTTTTTTAGCTTGACCCCTTTTAAACATCTTCATTGAATTTCATAGTAAGTTGGCTATTCTATATTTTGAGTTAGATGTCTGATAATTTCTGTTCATTATGTTGTTACAATAAGTCCGATACTATCCATTTTCCTTTTGTTTTCCTCTCAAATTTAGATATTGCCAGATTTTGAAACTTTTTTTCCCTCGGTTTTTCAGGTTGAAGCAGTATTAGACAAGGAAAACTTTACATTGGAAGAGCTTCTCGATGAAGAAGAGATAATTCAAGAATGCAAAGCTTTGAACAGCCGTCTCATAAATTTGTAAACATTCTTGGAGTTTTAATTTTTTAAATCCCTCTTTACCTTATAAAAACGCCTTTCTCTTATCATGCATATGCTTCTGCTAATTGTTTCAATTTAACTATCAATTGACATATAGTTCTAGGGAAGAAGTAATAATTACACCATTCAGTATTGATACCACTTAATATCCCAATGTTTATTGAGACAGTTCTATGATTTTGAGGTTTCAGTTTGAGAGATAGATCCCAGATTGAGCAGTTGCTGCACTACATTGTTGATGAGCCTTCTGAGGATGCCGATAGCAAACAGAAGTTTAAGTAAGTTATCATGGGACATGAATAAGCCTTAATTATTTGAATAATTGTTGTTGCACAATTGTATGCTTCTAATTTTAGATGTTAGGTATTATCACTGCAACTTATTGTTTCTAATTAATGTCTTGCACCATAGGTTTCCTTTCCTTGCCAGTGAAATATTCACCTGTGAAATTGATGTTATCCTTAAGACTCTAGTGGAAGAAGAAGAGGTACGGCAATTCACTAGATGCAGTTGTTACATTTTAATTTTAAAATTGAAATATAAAAAAAAGTTATTTACATTTTAGTTTCAGAGAAGAAATTGTTTTGCCCGAGAGTTCAATCCTTTTTATCATCTTGGCGCAGCTCATGAAGTTACTATTTTCCTTCTTGGAACCAAGTTGTCCGCATAGTGCGTTGCTTGCTGGGTATTTTAGTAAGGTATGAAATCATTCATTCACAAGCTTCATGTGTACAAGATTCCTTTGTCCTTTTTGAAATTTTAAATATTGTTTGGTTAAAGCAAGTTCATTTGTGTATTCCTACTGAATTACAGGTTGTGATATGCCTCATGCTGCGGAAGACTGTTCCCCTCATGAACTATGTTCAGGTAGCATACCACAGATCCATTCTTGCAGACGACTAATATTTGCTGCTTCATATTGTTAAAATTTTGGGTCTCTATTTCTGAAAAAATAAGCAAGATGTTATATTTTGTCAATAAAAGGATTTTGTGTGTGGAAATCAACAACTTGAAAAAATTGTAGTGTATGATATGAAGGTATATTTTGTCCAGTCTGCTATGCTGATATAATATGACAGTGCTGAAGAAACTTTTTTTTTAAACCAAGCAGCAATTTGAAATGAGACCACAAAGATTGGCTTGAGTTATGGTTTTACATTCATCATTAACTCAAATACTCAATTCCTAAGGTCAAAGCTAACCCCAACATTTTTGGTTAACAAGAAGGTTAACCAGAAAATATCTTACTCCACCTCCTAACTAAATATAATCTAATATTTACACCATGGTATTATAAATTGCTTAGCTACTCTGTGCTCCTTATGGTCATTTTTCATCTAATTTTCAAGTTAGTGTCCAACAAATCATAAATTTATAATTTGTGGTTGAAAGAAAGTAAACTGATTTCTTCAACGCTGGTAGATTAGATGTAAAAAGAATTGGTCCATTTTTCGGAGTTTCCAGAAGTTCCTTTTTTTTTGCAAGACAACGAAGAATCTTTTGTAGTTCCTCTCTCTAAAACCAGTTCAACCTTAGAAAGCCACACATTTTCGTTTGTTACATGTTTGCTTTTGCATTCCAATGCAATTTTCATTTGGTAGCTATTTTAATCTTTTATAAAAGTGTACGTATTTATTTATCAAAAAACAAGTTATGTATATTTATTGTGGTCATGCCATTTTAATTCGTTCTTTGAGATGCTTACTTGATGTTCTCTAGCATCATTCTTTTCTATTGTCATATTTTCTTTTGATATAAGATTAGGCAGAAGATTTTTATTTTGGGCAATGTAAAATAATCTTTTCTTGATTTGCACCCTATGTGTTAGTCCTCTTCTTTGTGCTGCTTCTATTTCTTTTCTGTGCCTCTAGAGATAAAACTCTCTGCCTTCTCCAACAAACAACAAACTCTTTGCTTTGCCAATTACCGTAACTGTCTAATCTGCATTTATGGAGCCACCCAATTGCACTGTGAAATACCCCAGTTTCCTTTCTGAGACTACCAATTATTCTTGTCTTGTCTTCCCTTGGTATCAACGATTGTTTGAGTCCTCTCAAGGCCGGGTTCCCCTTCTTTTGGGGAAGGATAGTCAGTATAGGGTCATTCTCTCTGCAACTTTGAGTTGGCTCCTTTGTCTCTTCATCGCTTCCTCTCATGGTTCTTGCGTCTTTTATGCTGACCTGTCTCTATTAAAGACCCTGCCACTCATGACCTACATATCTATGATCTGTGCGTTTTTCTCTGTATCCTGCAAACAACCTGGAGGCAGGGAAGATAACATTTTCTGGCTTGTCCTTTACCCAGCCCTGTCAGGATTCTATTGTTAGGCAGCTCATGCTTGCGTCTTCACCCTTGTTGAAAAGTTTAATTAGGAGGCACTCTGATCTGAAATAGTAACTATAAGCTTATAAAAGAAGAGATGTAAAAAAAAGCTGCACTCTGATCTGTAATAGTAACTGTTGGTTTACTTGTCCCAAAAATAACTGTTCATAAGGAAAAAAATTTGATGAGCTTAGTGAACTCCATAATGATTTCTTGAGTTATACTTAAATCTGTTAGACAAGTAAAAATCCTGATGTGACTAAACTTACTTCTGCATATCTATTTAGATGTGGTGGGTGGTGGTGCAAGGAGGGTTAAGAGACAAAAACTTGCTCTAGTTGTCTATGAAATAATTTCATGGAGCCACTTCTTGGAAGAAAGGTTTCTCCAAGTAGGGGTTTTAATGGTTTGGTGAAAAACCAATCTAAATGGAAAACCAAACTAAACTGATTAACTAAATCAATTTTTATTTGGTTTTGGTTTGGTTGGATTTAAGTTTTAAAAAATCAATAATATTTGGTTTGGCTTTATCAGAAACAAACTGAATAAAAGACCGAACCAAACTGAGAAGCTATATACACAATTGATAATTATATATCTACAATATATTATTTTTTATAAATAATTTTAAATATTTTGTATAATTTTTATGAAATGTTATTCATCTCTAATGAACTTTACACCTTAGCTCATTTATTTAAAGAAAGCCATGAATCCAAGGTCATTCGTTCAAAGAAGCAACTATAAGACTACCTTTATATTATTTCTTTTTGTATTTCTTATCAACTTTATTCACTTCATTTAAGCTTATAGATATTAAGAAAATTTCTCCATAATCTACTAAAATTATAGCCAACACAATAAAAGGTTAATAAAAGATTTTGAGTTGGAAAATGATAGGAAAATTCTTTTCTAATTGTAGGAAAAAATAAAAGAGAGAAATATCATTATGTTTCTTAAAAATCAAACCAAAACAACAACTACCAAACCGATGGATATGAATTATATTTGGTTTGGTCGTAGTAATTTTAAAAACAAACTAAATTGGTTTGGTTTTATCCCAAACCCAACCATGAACATTCCTATCTCCAAGTTTACATGGAGTGGGTTAATACAAGGAGACCTTGTCTAATCCTCCACTTAGCAAGCTTAGGACACCTTGTAATTTTTGTTTATTTAGGATTGGAGATCTTCCTGATACTCTCCTTTTATTTGTAATTAGTAAACCTGTAACAAGTTGTGGCAGGTTTTATTTTTTGGAATATAATACAAGACTGTTACCTTCTCAAAAAAAAAAAACAAACAACGTGCACATGTTTTTTCGTTTTTCGTCTTCCCCTCTCCCCCCCTCCAAAAGAATTTGTTATATTCCAGATCATTTTGATTTTCTTACAGGCGCACCATGATGTTTTCCGCCAGATGGTGGATTTGATTGGTATAACATCCATAATGGAGGTTAGTATTTCAGTTGTGTTTTTCATCCACCACAACCTGTGTATGATTGTGATATATAGTCAACTTTGAGAATTGATCTGGTGAAGACAAGACATTCCTCTGATGAACTGTTTCTTTATAGGTTTTGGTCCGACTTGTAGGTGCCGATGATCAAATGTACCCTAACACGACAGATGTGATGCAATGGTTGGCTGAAAGCAATCTTTTAGAAATGATCATAGATAAACTGTGCCCTTTTGTAAGTTACAAAGGTTTCCTGTAATTTGCTTATCTGCTACTTTTCATTAGTATTCCTTCGATATATGTGTTCTGGTTGACGTTTACCAGTTGTTGGGGTACCACATTCATTTTGAATAAGGATAACGATATATGATTGTGCACTCATGCTTTGGGAAGTGTAGAACACAACTATATAAATAAGCTCGTTCTACGTCAAAGATAGTATAGAAAGATATCGTCTCCATTGGATTGGTTTAAAAATTGTTCAATATAAATCTTGTTGAGTACTATTTAGGAAAATAACTCTTTGGTTTGGAAGTTGTTATAAACCACTAGTTTGTAGGACTTATATAGGTAAGGGGTATCCAAAGAAACTTTTGCAATTAACCCCGTGTTAAAAATCCCATCAGAAGAAGTGGGTGCTTTACACACATGGGACTCGAGTGTACACTTGATCAAGCACTTTGTTTAGGGTGTTTGCCTTAACTGCGCGCTCCAGCTCTGTAGTCCTTCCTGCATGATTGCGCAATTGCTCAGTTTACTTTCTTCCATTTTTATTCTTGATTTCATCTGTTTTTGTCCTGCATCAAGCTCGTTTTATCCTACACACATAACAACATACCTAAATGGCATTCTCATATGAAACATCTTAATCCATTATCAATCAGTGTTATCAAAAGCAAAAAGTGCAGAAAAGCTCTAAAGTCCGTGGGGGATTTAAGCGCAAATAAAGCGTGGGTTTTAATGAAAAAAGGCGCAATGGAAGAAAACATACAAATATATATGTTTAGTCCAAGGCTAATAATTATTAGAATGAATGTTAAATATATTATATATTAGAATGAATGTTAAATATATTAACAAAGAAATTGAAAAAAAATATTACGGTACCGTAAAATATCAATTGTTTAGTCTCGCCTCTCCAGAGGAGGCTCATTGGCAACGAAAAGTATGCCTTAGAACCTTGATGACGACATTGAAGTGCACATTAAGCAAGGTGAAGCGCTCAACACATTTTGAGCTTTGCTTCAGCGATTAAGTGTGCCTTTGACAACACATTCATATGAAATAGGACATAGAAGTTATTTTTGGAATTTTGACATTGAGAGTCATCTGTTCCATCCTTAACCAGTTCGACTCATGTTGTACACATTTTGAAAAAAATATTTCACCCATGTTTGTAGTAGTAGTTCTAATTACCCAAGAAGCGTTTCTTAAATACCTAGCAAGAATTAGCTATCCATTTAAATGAGGTGATTTATCATTTCTTATGTACTGTTTTATTGTCCAGAGTCCTCCTGAAGTACATGCTAATGCAGCTGAGACGCTATGTGCAATAACCAGAAACACACCATCGTATCTGGCTACAAAACTATCTAGCCCAAGGTATTGGGGTTTCGGTTCATACTTTACCGGAAAGCTGGTTGTTTTCCTGGTGTTCTTTTCTAGTGATGGTAAACTTTGACTGATAAATACTCAACTTTCTTCACATGTAGCTTTGTAGCAAGGATCTTTGGTCATGCCCTTGAAGATTCACACTCAAAGTCTGCCCTTGTCAATTCTTTGACTGTCTGCATATCTCTGTTGGATTCAAAAAGATCAATCCCATCATTTATGATGTATTCCTTCCGGAGCCAGCATGTTTACGAGTCACCCGTGCATGTCAGTCCTGACACTATTGGTGCAATGCTGCCTAAACTCTGTAAGTTTCTTTTTGCAAAAGCTTATATGATTTTGAATTGTTATATGTTTCTACTCTTGAGAGATCAGTATAGATCTTCTAAGAGAATGGGCAGTAGTAAAGCATGAAAACACACAGCCATCACAAGAAAGAAAAAAAAAACCCTTTCGTTCATGATACAGCTGATGTGTTTACTTGCCCCCTTGAAGCTCACCTTAGAGATGTTTCACAATTGTGGCCCTTTTTGTGTCAGGTGACTTGGTCAAACTGTTGAATGTGACCTCTGATGAGAAGATTCTACCTACGACATATGGTGAACTCAGACCACCTCTAGGGAAGCATCGCTTGAAGGTTTGTATTGTGTATGTTCTTGAAATTGAGTGAGCCGATCTTTCTTTAATTTCAATTTTTGGTTATTATAGGTTGATTGGTGTTACTCCGAAGGGATTTTCAAAGCTAGAATGGACTAAGTTGTTTCATGTTTGTATTTTGAATGAATTGTAAATAGCTTGATAGCTTGTCTTGTTTTATTTGGTGGATTTGTTGAAAAATATTTATGAGCATTTAGTCAGTGGAATAGAAGCTTAGAAAAGAGTGTTAATATGAAAATATGTTCAGCATTTTAAGTGTAATTACATTTGACTGCTAAATAGTTGAGTTGACTATCTCACCTGGATCTCTTGATCTTTGTATCTTTGTGGTTTGCTTCATTATTGTAGATTGTGGAATTCATTTCCGTGCTACTGAGAGCTGGCAATGAAGCTGCAGAGAAAGAGTTGATTAGCTCGGGGGCAATTGAAAGAGTCCTGGATCTCTTTTTTGAGTAAGATTTTTGTCTATGCTCATGGATTCTGGAACTCAATGGCTGGTTTAGGCACCAAAAACCATTGGTTTTGTGTTGGGTGACTTTCTTACTACTTCTTTGACGTTCTAACAAAATACTTAATTGCTGTACAGGTACCCTTACAATAATGCTTTACATCATCACGTGGAGAGTATAATAATCTCCTGCATGGAAAACAAAAACAAAATAATTGTTGACCATCTTTTTGAAGAGTGTGATTTGATTGGGAAGATACTTCAAACGGATAAACAGTCTACAATTTCTAGTGATGAAAAACAGGTTGATATTTGTGAATAGCTGATTTACTTTCTATTAAGTTTTAGGTTTTAAATATCTTGGTGCCTTCTGTTTTTTTTTTTCCTTCCAATTATTCCATCCTATTCTCTCCCAGGTAAGAAATATGTTAAATGGGAACCCCACTGCACTTAATATCTTGAAATGTTTTTAATGGTATTTTTTGATTTATGCAGCCTACTTTTGCTAACTCTGGAAAACGAGCACCCCGAGTGGGCAACATAGGACATATAACACGGATTTCTAACAAACTTGTTCAGTTGGGAAAGAGTGACAACTACATTCAAGCACATATTGAGGTGTGTGACAGCTTTGTGCTTAGTTGCTTGATATGCTTTAAACGATGATGAACTGTTTATGAGCTCATTGACCAAAATTGTTCAATTAGATTTTGAATTTTTTCTCTGAATAATTGTTCAATGCTTTTGAAACTTTAAGGGGGTCATTTGGTACAAGGGATAAGAGATAAAATGCAAGATTATTTTATCATGCGTTTGGTTAGAGGTATTAGTCTATGCTGCTTGGACTCTTTAAAAATGATGACGGGTGCATGTCTGATCCTCCAAAAGTAGTGTATTTTTGGAGGATCCGACACGGGTGCGGCATCAACTTTGGAGAGTCCAAGCTACATAGGTATAAGTTAGTCCCGAAGTATTTATCCTTCCATTTGTACTACAATGATGAGATAATTTATTTCATAAGTATGGTGGGATAACTTATCCATGGGATAACTTTGTCTATCCCATTCTCATACCAAACAACCCCTAATTGTTAGAATTTGTAGCACCCTTGGGTGTGGCCTAGTGGTCAATGAAGTGGTAGCAGAATCATGAGATCTCATGTTCAAATTCTAGTGGGGCAAAATACAAGTTGCCGGTATCTGTGAGAGTGAAGGTAACAGTTAAGCAGGGAAATGTCGAGGTGCGCAAAGCTGGCCTGAACACCACTATCATAAGAAAGGGATAAAGACTTCTTATGTTTATGTCTCTAAGAATATGCTCTTCTCCAGTGTTTAGGGGAGCGCAAAGCGGTAAAAAGCGACAAGGTCCCACTTTAAGCGAAGCGCTCACTTCATTGAAGTGAAGCACAATTTAAAAGAAAAAAGACCAAAATAAACAGAGAAAAATATATAAGCAAAAATTCATAAACTAAATAAAGGTTCCCCTTTAGTTGTCTTGTCACACAACAGACATACAATTGTTGTCCAATTGGTCTTACTAGCTTTTTCCCCCATATTTTCATGCTGGGTCAGCCATGTTTAATCGCAGATAAGTTTTAAGAAAAATAATCAACGTTATATTTTTTTTCATTATTAAGAAAAAATTCAACAACATTTAGTCATTGTTAAGGAACAAAACAATTCAGCAATATATATCTAATAATCACTGTGAGGAAAACAAATTCAGCAACATATAATTTAAACAATCAAAGCTATACAGGGCAAAGGAAAACAGAGTAATGAAAAGAGTAAAAAAAAGGAAGAAGATCTAGCAGTGCCACTGCACCAGTATGAAGAAGAAAGAAAAGAGAAAAAGTACTGGAAGGAAAGAGTACACTGAAACCTTACTCGCTTTCCTGAACACTGCTTCTCCACATCTTTAAAAGATTTTAGGATGGACATTGGCAATCAATTTCAACATATGGTTACCTAGCCATCATGCTTCAAAAGTTGTCTTTGATATGAAATTGATCTTTTAACTTGTTTATAGTTGTTGGGAAGAGTGCACTGGCACTGATTTTACTGTGTGGGGTGATTAAACTTTTTAGTTGATCTTCAAGTGTCACGTTCCTTGTCATTATGTGAAATCACTTTGTTAGCAAAATCATTATTATGATTGTGGAATATCTCATCACATCCTTTGTTATTGTTTTGGCTCATCATATTGATTGAGTAGAAGAAGTTGGTGAAAGGTTCTGCCTGATGACATTCTATATAATAGCTATTAATGGCAGCAGATTTTGTGCTAAATGCATCCTCACATGCTAGTCTGTGTTCTTTACACCAGAAAAATATGGAATGGAGCGATTGGCAAACTACTGTATTACAAGAGCGTAATACAATCGAAAATGTCTACCGATGGGCTTGTGGGTAAGTTTTGCCTCTTTTTTTAATTGTGTAACTGATCACCAATATTATATCATCTCTAATGTTAGTCTATCAATCAAATATGTCCTGATCCCAAATTATCTAGGGTCGGCTATAGAATTCCCTTTGTCCATTCTGCTCTATTAGGTCCAGTTCATACCACTTCTAAATAATTCGTCTTTGAAGGCAAATTAGGGTTTCTTGATTTTAAAGTGGTTCTTCAAATATATGGACATGCAAGTTCTAACCCCGGACAAACACCAGACCTTATGTAAGTGGAACAATTACATCAGCTATACCTTTTTATAGTGTTAGTGTTTTTCAATAAAGCTTATCGTAGCTAAACCATGCCATTTGCATATATCTCAACTCCCTCCTAACCTGGTGGAATGATAAAATGGAGAAATAACCAGAGTTGTAAAAAAATTGGAGAAGTAAACAGAGAGAGTATTAACAGACTAGTACTCTACATATTATTGTTGTCCCTGTGAGCAAAAATAAATGGTGGGTGGGAAAGCAGGAGAACTAACTGTAACCATGTGCTTTTGGAGGCCGCAGTCATGTCCGTTTCTAGTAGTGACAAGAAGTGTCCTTATTAATTAGACGAAAAGCTTATAGTGAAAATCACATGTTCAACCAAAAAATGCTTCTAATAAAATCATTTAATCAGATAGTCGAGGATAGCTCCTCTGAGTAGTATAAACATAGATGTCACAAATTTTCAAAGAAGTGGAGAGTGAGAGGTGGTTATGTTGAGTACTTTCGGTAGGCAAAAGAAGTGAAAATGTTCCAGTTTACTTCCCTTCTGCCTCTTCCTCTTTACTGCCCTTGTTGATCCCTGATTCAACTACTGGAATAGAGATCATGATGAGTTTTCTAAATATGAGCAGCCGGCCGACTGCATTACACGATCGGATGAGGGACAGTGATGAGGAAGATGTTCATGACAGAGATTATGATGTAGCAGCTTTAGCCAATAATCTTAGCCAAGCATTCAGATACACCATATATGACAATGATGATGCTGAAGAGGTAAGGGTTTGCCTAGTGCATTTAGAGCAGTGTTAATTTCTCAGCTTTTCTTTTCTTTTTTCGGGGAAGGAGCTTAGAGGTGTGGGGTTGGGTGCTGTTCTGTAAGCAGAAGAGAAGATAAATACAACTCTGGGACCTGTGCATGTAACCCTGATTTTGGGCTGTGGGGTGCAGTTGAGTTATGGTTACACATTTGTCAATTCATTCATGGTCTTCATTACTTGTTTACAGGGTCATACAGCTCTTGAACGAGATGATGAGGTAGTGCTTTTATTCTGTGATTGACTTACTTCCTTTTGAATATTTTTAAAGGTCTGTCAATCTTTTTGTTGATGTTATCATAAGCCTCTATGTTCTCACAGTTTATGGTCATGCTATGTAGGATGTTTACTTTGATGATGAGTCTGCTGAAGTTGTGATATCATCCCTCCGATTGGGAGATGATCAGGGGAGGTGAGTGTGCAGCTCTGTAGTTTTAAAGGATTAGCTTTATCCGTGTGCAGATGTCAATACAGCAAGTGTTTTCTGCACTATAATTGGGTGTGGGCAACTGAAAATAAATTCTCTCCAAACAAACACCCTTAGATTTTAAATGCAAGAAAATGAAGGAGGATGGGGAGAGTGAAGATTCCTTCCCCCTTCCCCTTCAGGCCTTCACCCACCCACTCACACACACAAAAAGGAAATGCATGCCCTTGTGTTTCTTTGGTTCCCTTGAGTGTGCTAAAATATGACAACTAGTGACACAGGCAAGGTCATAGCATCTGTTTTTTACTATATAGACTTTATACTGCTTGTGTGTGACAGTTCTGTTTTCTTTTTTTCCTGTTCTGCAGCAGTTTGTTCACAAACTCAAACTGGTTTGCTTTTCAAGATGATAGACTTGGTGATGCACCTATGAACACCTCACCTACAGAGGCAATGGAAGAGATCAACCTTAATGGAACATCAAATGGTGGGAATAGCAATAGTGATGACGAGGTGGTAGTTGGAGAGGAGGATGGATTGGCTGAGAGCAAAAACTCTACAGATGGAGCACCCACTTCTAGTTCAAATGCCTATAGTGGATTTGGTGGATCGAATTCTGTTAATGGTGGTAGCTTCAATCAACAAAATGAGAAAGCAGGTCCGTCAGATGACATGGGTTTCTTTCGCTTTGAGACAACAGACAATGACGACCCCTTTGGAGACAGGCCTATGCCTGAATGGGCAGCATGGGGCAATGCTTCAGACTTTCAAGTTGGTAGATCCAATGTGAACCCATTTGAAGATCCCAGTAACTCTAGTGGCCATCTGGCGAATTCAGTGGAGGCAGCAACTCCTTTGGTAAGTTCCACTTCTGGTGGTAGTGAAGAATCTATTCAAAATGGTGTCTCAACCTCTCCAGATTCCAACAAAAGTTCACCTGGATCTGAGTCTAGTCAGAAAGCAGCTGCTGTTCCTTCTATGTTTGAAGAGGATGTTGAATTTGTTGGTGTAGAATTAGAGGGTACTGAAAAGGCAATGGAACATGCTCTTAAGGAGGGGATTGTTGGGGAGGCTGCTCCATTGAAAAAGAGCATTGCTCCTAAGAGTCCTGAAAAAGAGAGTACAGATGATGGTGGGGCAGGAATAAAAGAGTACAATGATGCAAACTATTGGAGAGTAGACCAAGACGTTGCAGTATTGGAGTAACTGCATGTGTAAATTTGTTGGTCTTCTTTTGGACCTGGAAATCAGAGCTTGATTGTCTGGATACCCATTTTCAGTTGGTGAGGTTTATGTAGCAGTTGTGTACATTAGAATGCTTCTGTTTGGGATCAAACAATAGGCTAATATAATGGTTGTAACTGATTATTTGCTGTTACACTAGTTGATGTTTATTATTCAGTCTTTTATTTTTTCAATTATCAAATTTTGATTCTCTCTTTAAAAAACATTTGGAATCTTGTATATCCTGGTGTTATCAAAGTTCTGGATAAAGTAGATTCAGTTTAAGGCAGGCCTACTGGGCCGCCGTGTTGGAATAATTTGACTTCAATTTCTCTGCTTTGTTAAATTGTGACACGGTTGGCTTTTTTATGTGCCATTTTGAGTGCACTAGATATCTAAGAAAAGCCAACGGATGCTAGGTCCCACACTGAAGATGGAGAAGTTGCTTGTTTCTTTTGTACAAAATTTGCATCCGAAGTGCCTATTCCATTTACAGGTGCTACATTGCCTGCTTGTTATTTGAATGGCTGTAATCCAATATTGAGAATCTGTAAGTAATAATTGTGGGTTTCTTGAGGTTCTCTGTTGGCAGCTTTGTTGTATTAGTCCTATGGGACGTTGCAAATGACAAAGCCAGCAATTGAAGCAACTTCTTACTTGCAGGAAGTCTCCTTTGGCTACTTGGTGATACAGGACAGCTTAATGATGACAGGCGAAGAGGGTATGGTTTTCTGTGATCTTATTGGTAAGGTTTCCATCGCAGGTCATTGAGCTATTTGATGAAATACTGTTATTATTTGTTTTCTAAATTCATTTCTGAATCATGATGAATGGGCAGTTGGGAAAAGCAATATCTTCACCTTGGCAATGGTTCCATGTGGAAACAGATTATTTTGACCACTCTGGATCTCCCAGATATAGTTTCGAAGAGGTATGGCTAATGATTAAATTGTTCCTCTAGACGATTCATCAAAACAACTTGTGGACGTAATGTCACAATACTCTTGTGGGTGATTGCCCTTGGTACGATGATATTACACGGTGAAGCTGCGTTGGTTCTTTTGTACAACAAACACCAAGGTTGTGGAACATACAATCATTGAGTATTTCTTACATAAAAAGAGCAACTGAAATATCCTTGAAGAAACACTAATGATGATCCACAAATACGCATGACATTAGCACTCCATGAGATATTTTTGAGGCAAACATCCACAAAATGGTTTAAATGCTGAGGTCAACGTTCAGTGGTTGGCAAACAATTGAAATTTAACCCGAATTATTTGGATCAAGGTCACGTACACCATCTGCCAAAATATTTCACATGGAGTTAGCCATAGAATTTCTATTGACAAAACAACCAATGTTGTAAAACTTAAGAACAAAAGAATAATATAAAGAGGAAGAGAAGAAGAATATAAGACAAGAGGAGCAATAAACTAACTTTCTTTCTTTCAAGTGTTCACCAAATCTTCAAGTGTATACAATATGAACCCTTATGTCTCTATTTATAGTATAACATAGAGGCATACAAAAGGTTAGTCATAAACATGACATTAACATGAATATAATGGGGAGGTTATGGAAGTGAAAGGTTACAAGAATAATGGTTATAAAGGTGGAGGTTATGGAGGTTATGGTTATCTTCATAATGGAGGAAAGTATGGAGTAACTTCTTGATGTAGTGGACATCCACAATATATTATTTTATAACACTCTCCCTTGGATGTCCATAGATAATATGCCTCGTTAAAACCTTACTAGGAAAATACCCTGTGGGAAAAAATCCTAGTGAAGGAAAAAGAGTACACATATCTTTTAATACGCTTTGAATGTTGCCTCGTTAAAAACCTTACCAGGAAAACCCAATTGGGATAAAACCATGGTTAAGGAAAAGAGTACAACACGTATTTTTCTCCCCCTGATAAAAACTTTACTTGATATCTCGGAGACTATGCATTTCAATCTTATATCACAACTTCTCAAATATTGATGTTGGCAATCCTTAGTTAATAAGTTTACGAGATATTACTTGAATGGGTCTTTGAACGTCTATCTCACCATTTTGTTGAAGATCATGTGTGAAAAATACTTTTGGTGAAATATGCTGTGTCTGACCTCCTTTGATTGTATCCTCCCTTCAATTGAGCTATATATTATTTTCGTAGATGGTGGTTAGAATATCCTTTGCCAAAGGAAAATCACATATTTTCTAAATATGATAGATCATGATTCCAACCATACACACTCCCGACTTGCTTCATAGATCAATATTACCAATGTTTGTTTCTTTGAATGCCAAGATATTGTTGTGCCTCCATATGTAAACAAATAGCTCATTTGCGATCGAGCTTTATGCAGATCAAATAAATATTCTGCATCTACATAATCAAATCATTTCTAACTCAGAGATTGATCATTTCAATTTTATACGTTGCTCGTCTTTTCTTCTAAAAAAAAAATCACACATCTTCTATGTGTTGAGTCACTTTCTTTGTTAGTTTCTTGACATAACTTGAATGATAATATGAAAATCCCCTCACATAACTTTTTATATGTATATCAAATAATCTTCTAGCATTTGCATAACCATCAATCTGTAAGTGCACCACTTGCACTAATACATGACATTTTAAATCATTTTCATGAGATCAAAAAGATTCTTTCTCTGTGTTAAGCAATCTCAAAACCATTGGGTACTCAATGGAATTGCTTTAAGGCATTTTAAATCCTTCAAGGATTTTCATATAACTTCATCGTCTTGTTAGACATAATAATCATTATGCATATTCAAGTATTTCATCTATTGCCAGACTGAAATAAGTCTCATTGCATTCACCATTGAAGAATATATCTCCATTTAATAATGTCAGGATTTTTGCGAAACCCTTTATGCCTCGAGGCACAAACCGCACTTTATATCTTACGGTTATACTTTCGCACAATGATTCATTTGTACTACACTGACATTATATTTTGATCCATGAACTATAAGATCAAAAACATCACTTTTCTAAGTGAAAC
>JAJOOH010020753.1:0-28336 GCA_029582605.1 Solanum gracilifrons | reverse complement strand
ATATATTCTAATTAAAATAATTTATATTTTATACTTAGCTTTATTTAATTATTCATTTTGTCACTTAATTTATTTTCCTTTAGGAAAATCCCCCTTAGTCCTATTCCCTTAAGATAATTATATGATAATAATAATAAATATAAAAAAAAAATGTAAATATATAAATAAAAAAAAATATATAGTAATAAGAATGAGTCTTTTACTTTGTTATTATTTTCAAAAAAAATTAGTTAAAGTCGTTTTATTCAAATCGTCTGTCAACCGCAAGTTAGCGGACATTTCAAGGGCCTAACACCTTCTCGGAATGTACATTTGAACTCGAACCCTTTTATTTTCAATTGATTTTATCTGTTTAGGTCTTTTGAAAATCTTAAGTTTTTTCTTGATTTTTTACTAAAAAAAAATAATTAAGTGGCGACTGTTTCTTTTGGAAAATCGATTTCTCTTCAAACTATAAGTTTAGTCGATTCTTCGAAACAAGTCATTTCTTTTATTTATATTTTCGAGTAAAACATATAGAAAATTGGTGGGGAAGCTGAATTTTCTCACTAACACAAGGTTGGATATATCCTATGCAGTGCAACATCAAAGCCAGTTTCTACAAGATCCCAGAGAACCTTACTTACATGCAGCTTTTCATCTACTAAGGTACATCAAGAGGGATCCCATACTTGGGATTTTTATGTCCAACAGTCATGACTGCACAGTAAGAGCTTACTGTGACTCTGACTGGGCAGCATGCCCAGACTCTAGGAGATCAGTCTCAAGGTACATTGTGCTGCTGGGAAACACTCCAATTAGCTGGAAATCCAAGAAACAAGAAACTGTGTCATTATCCTCAGCTGAAGCAAAGTACAGGTCTTTGAGGAAGGTTGTTGGTGAGCTAGTGTGGTTGAACAGACTCTTTGAGGAACTTGTAGTGCCGACCTCAACACCTTATGCAGTATTCTGTGACAGTCAATCAGCTCTTCGCATTGCCAGGAACCCCGTGTTCCACGAAAGAACCAAACACATAGAAGTGGGCTGTCACTTTGTAAGGAACAAGCTCCATGATGGCCTCATGACCCTGCATCATGTCACTACTTCGGACCAACTCGCAGATGTCTTGACCAAAGCATTGACAGGAATTAAACACTCAGCTATTCTTAGCAAGTTGGATGTAAGAAGTACACTTCCAACTTGAGGGGGGTGTTAAGATCTTAGCTACTACCTAATTATATGTTGAGTCAGCATGTTAGTTGTTGATTCTACTAGTTTGTTACATAACTAACTAGTTGAGTAGGTTAGTTAGTTTAGCCACATCATTGTATATAAATACATACTGACGTCTTCAATAAAAAATAGTTTTTCAGTTTCTCTAAGTTGATCCACATTATGAAAGATGCTCCTATGGAGCTTGTATCAATGGTGGAGTCCTAATTAAGAGTGTCCTACATATCTTACACTTAGATATATGTATTTTTGCTACCAGATACACAAAATTAGGGAAAGAGACGAGCAAGATTCGTATGTACTTCAGATACATACAAATCACACTAGATACACTCTAAATACATATAGCTGGTCAGTGTAGGTAGTGAAATGACTTTTGCATATTCCCCTTTGGAAACTTTGGGGGAAAAAAATTATTGACAAGACAATTTATTTTGGTAATTATCTAGAAATAACTAAAAGTGGATCCAATATCTTGCAAATCTCCATCAAAATACTAGAAAATAGAAAGAGAAAAAAAAAACTTGTAGAGGATAATGATCCCTCAGCTTTGCACCTTAATCATATCGATCATCTCCTTAATTTGAATTGAACGAACTTAAAAGTACAATTATTTAAGGTGATTTTAGTGTCCGGTGATGCCTAGGAAAATATAAAGGATAGACATTGCTAATTTGGGGATTTCGATTGAAAATATTATTTAAAAAAACATTAAATATATACGTAAGTTTGGTTTAATTAAAGTACATGCGCAATTCAGCTCTAGAAAAACTTTATTTTCCATCAACGGTCCTTGGGCTCCACCTTGTAATTCAAGCTCATCAACCAATTATCCTAATACCAAATGCAATGCATAACAATAACATCACAAAAAACATGTAATTATGTTGCCTTTTGGGACCCTTAAAACCCCTCTCTCAATTATTTAATAACAAAATAATAGAAGATTATTGGACATATATATAATGAAAAAAATTATTCCTACACTGTTTTATTTCATTTTGAGAAGACATTATATCTATCGTAAATCAAATTAGTATCTTAAATTTTATATTTAATATTTTCACATTTAATGAAACAAAAAGTTATTGGTACGTGTTATAAATTTACTAAATGTTTGTTAGAAACACATTAGAAATTAAGATTTGTATTATGACAAGTTGAAGTAAGATTGAATATCTTGAAATCATAGGCAAAACTCTATTCTCTTTATTTTATTAAGATTCAATACAAAAAGTTTTTGCCTTAACTTTGCCTTAGAGAAACTTTCAATTTTCTTTTTTTATCAACTCTAGTAGTAGTTAACAAGTTTTATTAAAATATACTTTTGACTAAATTTGCATCTATCTATTCCTTCGCTCTATGTTAATTGTCAACATTATTAAAATTATCCATCTGAATGACGTGTAAAAAGAAAATATGATAACATAAATATATTAAAGTAGTATGTATATATATATATATATATATATATAATAAAACACAAACAAATGAGAACACAACATCTAACATTGTGCTACCTCATTCCAAATTTCTTGGAATTAACTAATACTTATGTTTAATTAATTAAACAACTACTAAATCAACTTTTCGTCATCATCATATCATCAATTAATTAATTAATTAAAAGTCCTTAAGTAATATTATAAAAAGATCAATTGTATAATATGTGTTTGTATAAAGCGAGAAAGAGAGAAAGACAAAAGAAAACTGAGCAGTGGAAGATCGTATTTGTATAATATAAGTGTATAGGATGAAAATATATGCATTTGTATTTGTATATACAATTTTCTCTCGCTTTATACAAACACAAACGCAATGTATACATTTGTGTTTGTATAAAGTGAGAGAGGCCAGTGAGAGTAACGAGCGAGATCTGGGAGAGGGGAGGGAGGGAAACGAAAATATATGTATATATACAATTTTTTCTCGCTTTATACAAACATAAACACATTTTATACATTTGTGTTTGTATAAAATCGAGAGAGGCAATTGAGACTGCCCAGCGAGAACGAGAGTGGTGAGCGAGATTCACCAGGAGAGAAGCGAAATAACAACAGTTTGCTATGGAATACAATTAAATCAAACTATGATTAAGCATTTAATTTGAATTAATAATTTACTATTATATATAATTTTCCGAAATTTAAAGTAGTTGTAGTATCTGGTGATCCCTAGAAAAATATAAAGGACTACATTTACTAATTTGGGGATTTTGATATCAAATATTATTATAAAGATACATTAATTACATACATGATTCTACTTTAATAATAGTAGACGCGTAATTCAGCTCTAGAAAAACTTTATTTCCCATCAATGGTTCTTGGGCTCCACCTTATAATTCAAAGCACAACAACCAAATATCCAAATACCAAAAGCAAATGCATGACAAAAACATTACAATAATCATGTAATTATGTTGCCTTTTGGGACCCCTCAAAACCCCCTCTCAATTATTAAGTGTGTTTATAGAGTTCGATCCAAACTGATCAACTTAAGAAAATCATAGTCAAAACTCTATTCTCTTTATTTAATTAAGATTCAATACAAAAAGTTGTTGCATTAACTTTGCCTTGAGAAACTTTCAATTTTCTGTTTTTTATCAACTCTAGTAGTAGTTAACAAGTTTTATTAAAATATACTTTTGACTAAATTTGCATCTATTCCTTCACTCTATATTAATTGTCAACATTATTAAAATTATTCATCTGAGTGACGTGTAAATAAGGAAATGTGACAACAAAAATATATTGAAGTAGTGTATATATATATATATATCATTAATAAAACACTAACAAATGAGAACACAACATCTAACATTGTGCTACCTCATTCCAAATTTCATGGAATTAACTAATATTTCTGTTTAATTAATTAAACAACAACTAAATCAACTTTTTCGTCATCATCAATTAATTAATTAAAAGTCCTTAAGTAATTTTCGGACTTGTTCCAATGTAACAAAGAGCACAATAGTAAATGGTCCTTGCCTTGAAATTGTAGGAATAAATCCTTTATACAAGGCCATTGGCCCCTCAGCTTTAATTGTCTTCATTGCACAATCAAGTGCCCCATTGTAAGGTGGAGCCGCTCCAGGTTCCACCTTCATGTTCATAACTCGAGTCTTGATCACATCCACCGGATTCGTCACTACCGCTGCCACAAAACCCGCGGCAAAACTCGCCGTCACGTGTGTCCCGAGTCCGTCTTTCATCAAACCTTTCGCTAAAATCATTTCCTTAAACTCATCGTAAGACGCAAGCTGCGAGGCCGTGACCAGCATGGCGCGGTTCACAGTAAGGGATGAACCGCGCCACAGGCTAGTAACGCCCTCGTTCTTGCTCATTTGGGTTATTGCATCCACCACGCTCTTGTAATTCCGTCGCTGCGCGGCTGGTAGCCGGCCGTCGGCCTGCATCCGTACCATTGCCACGTCAGCAGGGTTGCCGACGGCCGCCCCGATTCCGCCGGCTATCAGTCCGGCGACAATTTTTTTCCCCAAAGGCATGTTTTTCGTATTCTGGTCGGTCCATTTTTTCTTCAACATATCGTATAATCCCATTCGGGTCGTCGAATAAAGGGTCTGCCGGAGGACGGTGGCGGATATGCCGGAAAAAAGGGCGGCGACGCCTTCTTGCTGCACGATCCGTACACCGACGGCAACGGGCCCCACACGTGGAGCAACTGGCACATGGGCATTAGTTGTGCTATTGGGAGGATGAAAAGCAAGAGCAGGGCGAAGCGTGTGCGTCTGAGTAGATGCAGATGCTTCGCCCTGAAGCTGCATACGTACCTTGATGAGATCAAGTGGATGTGTACTACATCCAGCAATAATAGAAGCAATGCCTCCTTCAACAAAACCTTTAACACCCATATTAGATCTACTCCAAACAAAAAAAAAATTGATGAAAAAATATATATAAAGGGGATCAAGATCTTGTTTTTTTTTTTTTTTGAGTTACAGAGAAAAATTATGACCAATTGAAATTAGAGGATATTTCACTAGAAACCAGGAGATGAGAGTGAATGGAAAATGTTATAGATGCAAAGTGTGGGATATTGGATCTCTGAGACATATGCTAGAGAGAAATGAATTTGGTTGGGTGAGAGAAAGAAGGGGAAAAAGGGAATTTATAGTAAAAAGTAATAGAGAGAGAAAAAGGAAATTGCATCGAGCTGGATAAAGTGATTGAGAGTCGTGAGGTCTCATGTTTGAAATTTCAGTGGAGAGTGAGTCTTTACTTTTGTTAGACAAAGTTATTCAATAGCTATTATTGATAGTAATTAATAGATATTCCGTAAAATTAATCTAAATATAAAAAAAAACTGATTCAGACAATACCATAATTGAAAAATCACAAAGAAAGGAAATGGAAATTACACTTTCGAAGTAGGCGTAATTTCTATTTCTAAAATAATGTAGTATAGCATGTGGAGTTGGGATTTACAGCTAAGGTTAAATTTGTTAATTTTGTTTTGTTTCAACCAATATTTATACGGAGGTGGGTCCCCAACTCATCAAATTATTGGAACCAATGAAAAAACGAATAAATTAATTAATTACTCATGATTTAAATAAGTTCTACTCTATCATTTTGTTTATCTTATTTTGACTTAACATGAAATTTTAAGAAACTAAATAAATTTTTTGAATCTTCTGATCTTAAACATGTCATATGCAATGATGGGGCCAATATATTTATCACGAAAATTCAAAATATGAAAAATTAAACATAAGAATTAATTGAAGAGAGTTCAACATCTATTATATTAATGCATGAAACATAATTTTAACCACCTATAAATAGTGTAATTTTGTTTATTGAAAGCAGTGAGGGGGAGGATTTTGAATGAAGCCCCTAGCCCCAAGCTGGTTCTGCCTCTTATCATAGCGGCTAAAAAGGAGAGAGAAATCTTGTTTAAAACGGATAGACCAAGAGATATACCATAAATAAATTGAAATGTAAAAAATATTTTACTTATTTGTTTATTTTTTATTCACAATTTATATAACATATTATTTTGTTAAACTGTTTTTATAATCTTAATAGCTAATATCTTATACATGACATCTTTCGATTTTATTTATCCAGGAGCAACTTTCACATATAGCAAACATAAAAATCATATTTGTATGTTATAGCTATAGTTTACATAATTGCGCTCCATAACAAAATTTATGTTTGCTATGGAGCTTTTGATTTGTATAATTCGCTACAAACATTCAATTTTATACAAATTGTTTAGTTTTGTATAAATTCATTTATACATTGTAATTTATATAATCAGATTTGTATTTATATAATTATAAGTGTATATGACGAAAATATATGTAATTGTATTTGTATATACACTTTTCTCTCGCTTTGTACAAACATAAACGCATTTTATATCGAAATGTATAAAATGACTAATTGTATATCGAAAATGACTAATTATATACCGAATCAGATGACAAAAAAAAGAGGATGTTTGCAGCGAATTACAATTAAAATAAACTATGATTATAACATTTAATTTGAATTAATAATTCGATATTTCATACAATTTTACAATTTTTTAATGGAATCCTATAAATAAATATATCGAAAATTATGTCGGTTACCCTTCAAGAAAATGACTCATATTTTTGTCTCCTTATTTACATGTTATACATGTTTTGACGTTTTAAGAAGCTTCATTTATTCTCCTTTTTACTAAAAAAAAAGGAAAAAGAAGAGTACATTTAAAAAATGTCTTATAAGAAAAGCAAGGGAATCCAACAAATAAAAGATGCTGACAAGCTCTGACTCACTTGACGATTTTTACAAAATAAAAAATATATTTGTAAAAAAAAGAACAGAAAGGTGAAAAGAAGAATCATAAAATTATTATTTACAAAAGTGCACATGTCTGCAATATATATTGATTTTATATATAATTATACATACATTATATACCTCATATATTCATTGTTGAATAAAATTAACGATAATTTATTATTTAGCTATGAAATTTATCGGTGGCTAATTAATATTTTTTTAAATAGTGATTATTATTGGATAGATTTGTTGTCACCGTAATTTGTAACTTTGAAAACAATTATTTGGTTTAATGTTTAACATTGTTTGCGAGCAGTGGCGGAGCCAAATTTTTTATTAAGGATATCTAAAAATAATGGTGTGTGGCTATCAATTATTTTATTTTTTTAAATATTGTGATATTTGGGGTTCATGACCAAAACTCATTCATTCAAATGGACACCTATTACCATTGCGCCAAAGGCATAACTTTTGTCAACGGTGTCCAACTTTAAATATATATCTTTTAAATGTAGAATTTGACATATATATATACAACGTAATTTTCCGACGAAGAGTGTCCAATTGGACACCCTAGGGTGCGTGGCTATGGCTACGTCACTGTTTGCAAGTAAATATTTTCTATAATAATAATAACAATATACTCAATGTAATTATGCAAGTATGGTTCGAAAATGGTAGGATGTACACCGATTTTATTTCTATCTTTGTGGGGAGTATAAAAACTAGAGGTTATTTTCGATAGATTCTAGACTCAAAATAAAATTTCTGAAGCAGGATTATAAGAATAATATGACAGAAAACTAACAAGATACGGAGCATATGAGTAATAGGTAGTAGTAATAAACATTGAAAAATAAGAGACTATATATACGACTATTATATAGCTCCCTACCTCTCCCATATAAAGTAGGATCAGATACTAAACAACCTTTTATCATAATTCTCGACCTCTAAATCTTTATATTTAGTGTCATATTCTCAATAAGCGAAAGTCATGTCACTATTTTATTTAATTACGTCCTCCCAATTATTTTTGGCCTACCTCAATTTTATCTCTCCCAATATACTTATTATCGTTAATATCTTACACCTTCTTACTGGCACATTGATACATCTCTATTTTCACATGTCCGAACCATTTCATGTGATAACTGGCTATTGAAAAATGTATATATTGATCACATATGGAATTGTGACCAAATTAGTTGCTGAAAATTCCTGGCAGTAACTAGGTAGGTGCCTACTGCCTAGTTATCACGTAATTAAATTACCACAACTTGCACTATCAATTGACACATACATTTATATCAACTTGATTCCAATTTAATTATGAAACGAAGCTTAGGACACATGCAGGGAAAAAATCAACTCAACTTGACTGCAATAGGACTTCATCTAAATTTTTGAAGACTTTGCTTAATTTCTATAATCAAAATTGACTAATAACAATTATATCCTTATCACATACTACTAATTGTTACAAGCAAAACAATCCTAACTTCAAAGCTATAAGGGGTGGTTTGGTTTGATTTCAAATTATGATGAAATTAATTATGATGGGATAAATTATGATGAAATTAGTTATGATGAGATTATTTTTTATTGAGTGTTTGGTTTGTTGTATTCAAAATAATAAATTTTAAGAACAATTTATTTGTTTACAAAAATGCCCGTTATGAATGTAAAAAGTGATGTAACAAAAGGGTTGAATGAGATATTTTTGTCATTTACTTATTTTATCCTGGGATTAATATACCACCCAAGGGGAGGGATAACTTATCCCGATACTAATTATTAATTCCGGGATAAGTTATCCCAAACTTGCCAACCAAACAACAAATTAAGTGGTACTATAATTTAATCTCAGGACTATTTGACATTATCCTTCACACCAAACGACCCTTAAGGGTAAAATTGTCTTTATGTAACTTATTTCATGAGTTTGAACCGTGAAAGAAGTCACTAGATTGTCTACATCACACTGATCAGTGATAGAGCCACATACACTTGAAGGGTGTCGACCGACAACCTTTCGTCAAAAAATTACACTATATAGCTAGATAAAAATATTTTTTATGTATATATATATATATATATATATTACATTTTGACATTCCTTGGCTTCTACAAAATTTTACTCCTTTATATTTTAACACTCCTTAAGCGAAATTCTAACTCCGGCATTGATCACACCCCTTGAGGTGCGTCGCTTCGATGAACCCTACACAAAAATAGGATACTTTGTGCACCGAATTACCAATTGATTGGTTTTTTCCGAAGGATTTAATGAATTCTTAAAGTAATCAATGCACTTATAAAATGTGAACTAGTAGATCTTAATCTTCTTCATCAAAATAGTTAAATTGGATTATATACTCTAGTAATCCACAGCAGAGATCACTTTGACTTAATCAACGTCAATTTAAGTGGTCCAATTAATACTCCATTTTGAGAGATATCATTGAATGTTAAGAACTTAATAGCTTTAGAAATGTTTAACTTTTATGAATATTCTTTTACTTATATTTTCAAACTCACCTAAAAATAAACATAACATTGAGACGAAAAGAACAATTTAATTACTATGATTCACATTTTTTTTACTACCCAAATATAACAGTCAAAACTTTAATGTTTTTTAATTAGTGGACATGATCTCATTATTACAATTAAAATAATAGGTTGAACATGATGAAAATGCCAATTATCGATATAAATGTATTATTGACTATGAAAACAAGAAAAAAAAATTGGAGTCAAAAAGTGCCACTTGAAAATGTATAAGGGCAAGTTTGACAATTAGGAAGCCTAGTTAAGACTTAAGAATTGTTCTGTTAAACGTCACTTTATAAATTTATTGGGTCATTTATTAGGGGCCAAATAGTAATGCTTGACTTGGTCTCCATTTTTGTGACCTTTTCTATTATACCAAAAATAAATAGAGAAAAAGTATTTGAAAACATGTGAGAACTTGACGTAAATTATTAATTTTTTCATTAAACTATTTATAATTTTAAAAATATTATTTTTCTTGACTAATAAAATTTAGATATATCTTTGATCTGCAATATAACATAACAAGTGGTATCAAACTCTTGTATGAATATGAGACTTTTAATAAAAAACCGATAGAAATGTTGAAACACTCCTAAGCATGGCGAGAACTTAAGGGTGAATTTCACTCACGTTACATAATCGGGTGTGTATTTAAGTTCAGTTAGTCAAGAAAAATGAGTGTTTTTAAGACTATCAATAGTTCAGGAATGAAACTAATAATTGACACAAAATTTAGGGGTGTTCTCAATAATTCTCTTATATAAATAACTTTTTCTCCCATTTTAGAGCCTGTTTGGATTGGTTTATAAGTTCGTCAAACCTAATTTTTAGTTATTTTTAGCTTTTGGGAGTGTTTGCAAAGTTAAAAATAACTTAAAATAAGTTTAAAATGACTTATAAAAAGTTAAAAACCAAAAGTAGGACTCCCCCATTTTTTTTAATTCCTAAGTTTGATTTTTTTAAACTTAAAAGCTAAATTTTTTTCCTAGCCAATTCAAACGGGCTCTTAATTGTTCAGTGCGTTAAAAATAAATATTTATTATTTATATCTTAATTTATAATTATCATTAATTATGATTATTTCTTAAAACATTGAATTTAATATATTCAAAGGTGTTATAACAATCCAATCCTCTTATAAACTATGTGTGTCAAGTCAAATATGAACAAATAAAAATAAACAACGGAAGAAAAGAAAGCATAAATAGAACTATTATAGATAACACGTGTCAATAGATAAACAATTGCATAGAAGCTGAAAAAACCGGACCGAGTTACCGCGTCTTTGGAAAAAAAAAAAAAAGAATCGTCGCCTGAGAAATTCGAACTCTCGCGGGGAAATCCCATAAACTTAGCAGGCACACGCCTTAACCACTCGGCCAAAGCGACTTATATTGAATATAAGGACAATTTTATAAATAATAAAAGGTAGTTTTGGTCTATAATATAATACTACTCTCAATTTGTCAGGTATTCAAGGACGTGACATATTGGTCAATAAACTAGTTGAGAATCATGATGTTTCACATTCAAATTCTAGCGGAAGCAAAAACGTTAAGTGATCACTTTTCATCTGTCCAATACTTGTATTACTAGTAAAACATGCAATTAACTATGAAATTTATTGTTAGAGGGTGTTTGGATTGGCTTAAAAGTTGGTCAAACCTACTTTTAAGTCAGTTTTTTTATTTTTGGAAGTGTTTGGCAAGTATAAAAAATAATTTAAAATAAGTCAAAAATGACTTAAAATAAGTTGGAAAGTGTTTGGCAATGTAAAAAATGACTTACAATAAGTCAAAAACCAAAAATAGGTCTCCCCCTACTTTTTATTTTTTGACTTAAAAGTCATTTCAGTTTGACATTTTATTTTTAACTTAAAAGCTACTTTTTTTAAGTCAATCCAAACGGGCTCTTAGTCTCTAGCTAATTGAATTTTCTTATAATCGTTCTAATTCATAGTAAAATGAGATTATTTTGGAATTTTGACTGGTTAGCTATGAAATTTTGTTTGTTGCTAATTTCTTATTTCTTATGGTGTTGTTGGACAAAGTTCTTGGTGCCTATGTAGGTGAGAATTTAACATGTATCATGTAAAATTAATCGAGGTGAACACAAATTAATTTGGACATTATACAATCACAAAACAAAGTAATGTCAATTTTCAATTGTAGAAAAATAAATGGGGATCTCAATAGGAAAAAAAGAAGAGTTCTCTTAATTTGGAGTTTTGAACCATATTCAAAATGTAATTAATGAATGGAAGTCATGGGACAAGTTCATTGTAACGAATTCGAATTCTCAACATAAACACTCGAGTATTATATAATCACTGATAGCCAAATTACAACGACAATATTTAAATTATTTGAATTATAATGAAAATGCTGAAATATAAACAAGTAACTAAGATGGAGGTACGAATGGAGGTGGGAAGCTTAGACTCTAAAACAAGAAGTGGGGAACATTCATTTTCGTAATATGCATAAACCCTTCTTTCAAACTCATTATCCCTTTTAACCAAATGCTAATTGGGCTTAGATCCCAAATAAAACACTCTAACATTTTACTTGGCCCAATCTCATTCACTACTTTTAACCCATAGACCTTTATTGAGCTAGAACTTGGTTCGCAATATTCAATGCCATGAAGGAGAGAGCTCTCCACCAACTAGCTAAACAGATGGTTACCTTTAAAGGTCTTAGGTTAGAGCTCTTCTGGTGTATGAATTAATTTTTTGTGGGGGCACCTCGAGTGGGCTCTATGTGACACAAATTCAAATTAGTTGAATTCCATTAATATTGATATCAAACACAGAATAAAAAATCAAAAATTATAAATGTTTGATGGCATATAGGAAAGTTGAGTTCTTAAACAAGTCTTGAAACAAGCCATGCCTCACCCTCCATTTTCTCGGTAGGGCTTTCACTCGATCTCTCACTCTGTAATTTTTCTCGAGCCTTGGTGGTGTCTGTCGTAGTATTAACCTTATTCTTGTAGTTTTTTTATCTTGATATATATCATCATTTGTTGTTTATTGTGTTTTGATTATCACACTGTTTTGTTGTTATTAATGTACTTTTCCTGAATGCTCTACATTGTTTTTCTTATTAGCTGCTTTGTTTTCTGTCGTTTTTCCTTTTCATAACTACTTTGATTTGCTGCACTTGAAGCGAGGGTCCTTCAAAAACATTCTACCCTCCTCTACCCTCTTCTGACCCCTCTTATGAGATTTCATCGGGTATGTTCTTTTTCATGACATAATATTGAGTATTTGTTATGAAACAAGTATAAAAGGAACAGAATAAATACTGACGATTGCTTCACCTAAGTAGAACGAAAAGAAGGAATTGATGAAAAACCAAAAGGGGAGCTATTGATGAAGGGGAAAATCACTTATACCTCTGTTTGTCATTCTTGTAATAATTCCTATATGGATCATTGAGTTTCATTTTTCAAATACATGTTACAAGGTCTTTTCTCAAATAACGATGATTTCAGGTCTACTTGTGCGTATCTCGAGAGTCGAGTGTTCTACTAGGTACATAATACAAGTTATCTGCCTCTTTTGTTATTTATTTTTCCCCTGTAGCTTTGATATACTGGTCCTTGAGCCGAGGGTGTATCAGAAATAACCTCTCAACCTCCAAAAGTAGGGTAAAGGTGTACGTACACACTACCTTCTACAGACCCAACTTATGAAATTACACTGAATATATTAATGTTGCTTCAATATCGAGAGTATTGAAAGAGTTTTTGAATTTTCAGAAAAATTCTACAGCCTAGCACTAGTTGGGTAGCTACGATTTTTTTTGTTGTTCTAATACTTATCCTAATAACTCATCTAAGCAAATTATAAGTTGATAATTTCTATACATAAAACGAATCCATAAAAGGCAATTTATAAGCAATTTTTGAAATCTTCAAAGATATACATTCGACATAATATATTACGTCACATATCCCAATTTATTATCTCTAATGAAATTCATACAATTTTGCTAAATTACATATAAATTTTCTTAATACTTTTTTTTTACTTCATCCCAAACACATTCTTTATGTTTAATATGCGTATAGATGTATATAACAAGTGAATAATATCAATATCGATTAGGAAAAAAAATAGTGAGTCGGACACATTTTTTTTTGTAAAATCCTCTTTTATACTACGATACAATCTATCTAGACATTATATTCATCAAAATAATACAGTATAATATAATACAACACATTATAATATGATATATTACGAAACAACATGTAACAAACCATCGAGAGTGTCAGAGGATACATTTGAATCTTTTTCCAAGATAATTCTCTTTTCTTTCTTGTTTATTTTCTTATTATTCTTTGTTTTATTTATGACCAATGTATGTCACATTGAGAGAGAGAGAGAGAAGGGCCCTACACTCAATTTTTGGGGCGAAATGAGCTCTCAACCTTAAACTCATAATTAATTATATATATCATATTCTCATTGAAATTACCAACAAGAAATCTTGAGTTTATTTTGTTCAATTTTTGAGTTTTTTTTTCTCCTAACTTGAAATCACTCCTCTTTATAAGATATTGTTGTTTTTTGTGGAAAAAGAGGAAGGATCAAGATGAAATTTTGAGTTTTTTATTTGTTTTCATTTTTATTTTTTTTTCAATTTGAAACTTTTCCTCTTCTTAAGATATTTAGAGGAAGGATCAAGAATTGACAAGATGAAATTTTGAGTTATAATTATTTTTATATATTTTTTTAAAAAAAAGTATGTCTTCCTCTTGATAATATATTGCGGAAAAGAGGAAGTATCAAGAAATAACAAGATGTTACAAAGAGCAGCAAGTAATGCATATTCATGGTGGGCAGCTAGCCACATTAGGACCAAGCAATCCAAATGGCTTGAACAAAGCCTTCAAGGTACAAAACATTTTACATGAAAAAGTTTTTGATCAACATTAAGGAAAAGGAATAATGTTTTTTAAAAAACATAGAAGCTATGTGATGTTAAATATATTTGATAATTCATATAGCCGATCTCAATTTGTTTGCGATTAAGGTGGTAGTTGTTATTATTGTCTAAGTTATAGCATTTTGTGACGAATACAAAAGTGCAACACAATACAAAATAAGGTTCAGACCAGAATCACTTGATACTTTTGTCAGTCAAGATTCATAGAGCTGACCCTAACTTGTTTGTTATTAAGGTGGTAGTTGTTTTTGTCTAAGTTATAGCCTTTTGTGACGAATACAAAGCGGCAACATAATACAAAATAGGGTTCAGAGTAGAGTCACTTGGTACTTATGTTGGTGAGGGGCTAACAAGAAACTAATAGAATAGTTTATATGCGCACAAGCTAACTCGAACAACAACACAAAGGTCAAATAGTCATATGTATGTATCTTGAAATTATGTTTTACAACACTTTCTCTTCTTCTTCTAAAAATGATCATTAGATTGTACATTCTCATGCTTATATAGATATGCAAGAGAAGGTGGAGAGTGTGGTTAAGCTCATTGAAGAGGATGGAGATTCATTTGCTAAAAGAGCAGAAATGTACTACAAGAAAAGGCCAGAACTGATAAACTTTGTGGAAGAATCATATCGTGCTTATCGATCTTTAGCTGAACGATATGATCATTTATCGAAGGAATTGCAGGCTGCTAACAACACCATCGCTGCTGTTTTCCCCGAACAAATTCAACTAGCAATGGAAGAGGAGGACGAATATGGCGCCTCTAGAACTCCAAAGTTCACTCCACAAATTCCCACATCAAGCGGATCAAACGTTCCAAAGGTTCCAAAAGCTCCAATAAAACAGTTGAAAGGACTTATAACATCAGCTTCAAAGAAGTTGCAAGGCAAGAAATCATCTAAACAGATAGATGCAAGTAAAAATGTTCCAAAATCGGGGTTGCAAAAGAACGAAGCTCTTGATGAAATCGATAAGCTTCAAAAAGATATCTTAGCTTTGCAAACTGTGAAAGAGTTTGTGAAGAGTTCTTATGAATCTGGTCTTTCAAAGTACAAGGGAATTGAAAGCCAAATCATGGAAAAACAACAAAAGATATGTAAACTAGAGGATGAATTTGGCGAGGGACGTGTTATTGATGATAATGATGCGCGTACATTGATGGCTGAAGCAGCACTAAAAACATGTCAAGAAACATTAGCTCAGCTCCAAGAGAAACAACAAAGATCAACAAGAGACGCGATTAAAGAATTCGAAAAAATTGAAGATGCTAGTAAGAAACTGAAGTCTTTCAAGCATAAGTACCTTGGTGATCAAATAGATGAAACAAACAAAAATAATGCAGCTAAAGAAGCAGTTGAATCTCAGAGTTTAAGTCAAGAATTGAGCAAAGAGATTGAGTCATTGCAGGATAAGATTAAGGAGCAATTTGATATGAGCTCGATGTCATCACTAACGGTGACACAACTAGCAGAGAAAATCGATGAGCTCGTGAGTGAAATAGTTAGCCTGGAAACAGCAGTTTCAGCTCAAACTGTTCTAATCGACAGAGTAAGATCAGAAGGCGATGACCTTCAATCACAAATTCATGTCTTGGAAGACGATAAGGAACTGTTGACAGACGATGACAGTAAACAGAATCTCAAAATCAGTGTGATGGATATGGAGGACAAGTTGCATTGTATCCAAAACCTTAACAAAGATGTTGAATATCAAAACAGTAGCTTTCAGACTTACTTTACCACAGCTCGTACGAGTCTCAACTGTTTAGCTGAGAAATTGAGTAGTGTTAAACCGGATGAGGAGGTCCAAGATGAAGAGGAATCATCCGTTGTTATAGTCAAGTATCAAGAAGAGCCAAGAAAACAACAAGTTCATCAAAATGCAAGTGAAGTTATATTGAAAACAGAACATCAAGAAGAATCTTCACTCAAAATTGTTAGTAATAAAGAAGGGGAAGTTATAGAAACCACAAAAACTCATTCCAATTCAAAACTTTTAGAACCAACACAAGTTGAAAATAAGGTACTATCACACGAAGATGAGGAGAAAGGCGACGAGCCTAACTGGCAGGAGCTGTTGTCAAGTCGGTTAGAGGACAGGGAAAAGACTCTCTTAGAAGAATATACAACAGTTCTAAGGAATTATAAGGATGTCAAGAAGAAGCTAAGTGACAAGGAGAAGAAAGATAGGGACACCGAATTCGAGGTCACATTGCAAATGAGAGAGCTTAAAACTGCAATTGCAAAGAGAGACGAAGAGATCAACAGTCTACGAGGGAAATTAAACGTTCTTCAAGGAGATAATGTTACTGAAAGCAAAGCATTGGAGTCATCAGAGAAACAAGCAGCATCCGATCCTTCAGATAATCAAAGCTTAAAAAAATCCGAGGACGTGGCTGAGACAGAGGACAAAGATAACCATAACGATCAAGATAATACTATGATCGATGAACATACATCTCGTTCACCCTTTGAGGAGAAGTTCAGGCTGGAAATTGACGCAATACTAGACGAAAACTTAGAGTTCTGGTTAAGATTCAGCTCAACATTTCATCAAATCCAAAAATTCAAGACAACAGTCCAAGATTTACAGAGTGAAATATCGAAACTAAGAGAGAAAGAAGTCGAAGAGGGAAATAATACTAATGCAGACATGAAATCAGAAATCAGGCATCTATATAAACACATGAGGGAAATCCAAAATGAGCTAGCAGTATGGTTAAAACAAACCGTCCCTTTGAAAGACGAAATGAAACGTAGGTCCTCTACATTGTGCAAAATTCAAGAGGAGATCACGAAAGCTTTAAAAGACGGAGTTGAAGAAGACGAGATAAGATTCAGTAGTCATCAAGCTGCAAAATTCCAAGGTGAAGTCTTAAACATGAAACAAGAAAACACAAAGGTTAAAAAGGAACTTGAAGCCGGTGTTGATCATATAAATACACTTCAATTAGACGTCGAAAAGACAGTAACAAAGTTAGAGAAAGAGTATGGACTTGCTGGTGGAAATCCACAACAAGTTAATAACTCAGCTGGAGGAGCCATTCCATTAAGATCATTCATATTTGGAACTAAACCGAAAAAGCAAAGGCGTTCAGTCTTTTCCTCCTTCCAAAACAATAGAAAAGCACTCTGGGCTGGTGCACCATTGTAGAATCTTGTTTTTTTTTTTCAAATTCAGATAAACAATTTCGATATTTCACGTATGTCATGTAACACAATGTAGCAATATAAGAGAAATCATAGACACATAAATTTCGTAAACAATAAAACATTATCCAATTGAAACATTTTTGACATAATATTTCTAACTTTGTGTTTCATCACAAACTTGATCAACTTCCACATTCAAATTCTGAACAACTTGTTCATAACTCATAAGCATTGTGTGCAGCTCTATTTTTCGCGGTTATTTTTTTTCCACATGATTTTCCCTTCCCTACAAATTTTCCATCAACGAAAACTTCAACCTCTCCTGTTTTCTCCCAGTGATCAACAAATTTTATCTTCAATCCCTTCTTTTGACATAACTCGTAAAGTTTTGTGACCGGATTAACCTCAAGTTTTTCTGGAGTAATTAGAGGTTGTAACAAATTTTTTACCACCTATCATCAAAATAAACATAGTTATATTATTTCATTATTAATTTGAGATCGCGAAGAATAAAGAAATAAAAATTATATAAATATTTTAAAATTAAATTATACCTGCCAAGTTTGATCTAAGCAATTAGAGTCACTATGGATAGCACCAATTAAAGATTCAACTAGGTTTGCAAGAACTTTAGGGGGATCAATGAGACCTAGTGAATGCAACGGGTACTCTAATATAGCTTTTTTGAATTCTTCTACCTGTGAAAAATAAATTTATGTAATGCATTTTGACTTAGCGTCAAGTAATAAAGACATATGTATGTCTAAAAATTATCTCATTAATATAATATTTCCAATGTACAAATAGGGATGGCAATGGAGCGGGCAGAATGCGGGGCGGGGCAGGTTTAAGGTTGTGCGGGGCGGATCAAAGTGGATTTTTTAAAAACTAATGTGGGGTGGGGCGGATTATGGGCATATGTGATTTTATATGGGTTTGAACTTAACTTTAATTTTTGGGCAAATTATAGAAATCACATACTTTTAAGGCAAAATTACAATTTATCCCTTAAAAGTTTATAATTACAGAAATCCCTCATTTTCCCGCATCAGATTAGTGTATCAGCGCTTATATTATTGTATCTCGCGCATCAGATTAATGTATCAGCACTTATATTATTGTATCGTGCGCATCAGATTAATGTATCAGCGCTTATATTATTGTATCTCGCACATGTATCAGCACTTATATAGCTCTGATACATTAATCTGATGCGCGAGATACAATAATATAAGCGCTGATACATTAATCTGATACGCGAAAATGAGGGATTTTGGAGATTTGTAAAACTTATAGGGGATAATGGTAATAAGTAAACTAAAAGGTGGGATTTCTGTAATTTTTCCTTAATTTTTTATATGTTATAAGAGTGATAGAGCATTATTTATTAAGATAATTTCTTTAAAGCTACTAAAATGTTCAAGATAGTAAATTAAAATGGTTCAAAAAATAATAATTCAATTTCTTACATGTTTCTCAATTGACCTCTAAAAAATAAAATTTCAGGTCACTATCCTATTAAATTAATACAACTTAATGAAAAAGTGAATTTACGTTTATGAATTTCTTTTTAGTATCAAACTTAACTAGAAAAAGAAAATATTAAAAAAATTATGCGAAGCGGGTTCATGCGGAGCGAGTTTATGTGGGGCGTGGTGGAATGGGTTGAAAATAAAAAAAATGTTATGTGGGGCGGAGCGATGCTGATTAAAAATTTTGCGGGTTAAACTCAACCCGCGCTACCCCATTGCCATTATCCCTATGTACAAATTAATTAAATCTATTGAAATATACTTACTTGTCCTTTAAGTAAAGGCATTTTGTGACGTAAGTAGTTATGTAAGTTATATTTGATGGCGACTATAGCAAGTTTTTCAGTATCTACATTGGCTGCTCTCAACTTTGTTAGCATCCCGGGAGACAAATCAGGATAATCAAAAAAAATGCTTCAATTTTATTAACATATTCATAATAGAGTCACCTGCATAAGATATGTTTGAGTGAGCAGAAAATTCAATGGACTGTAAAGCGTGTGGTCTAAAATAATGTTCTAGATCCACTTCTAATTACCTAACAACTCCAATCTCTCTTATGATTCGCAATTTTCTTGAAAGGAAGAGTGAGTAAAAGCTTGATGTAACAAGTCGGGATTCTTGAATCTGTATTTAGTTATTTTCTCTTATTCCTCCACTAACTTCCTCTCTCGCTTGTGATCATCATTATCATCGTGTGTCAATTGATTTCTAATATTTTCTTCAGTGAAATGAAGATTTTGTGATGATGAAATATTAAGAGAGGCAACATTTTCGTGTACTTTTTTTTCTTTCATGGTTATATATTAGAACAAGTAATAAGGAGAGAGAATGGAGGTCTTAATTTATAGAGTGAATTTATATAAAATAATGATAAGAATTAGTAGATTTATATAGAAAAATAATAATAGGAATTAGTAGAAAAGAAAACACAAGAATTTTTTTTATTTAATTACTTAATTTGAACATCTTAATGGAATGTAGATAACATTAAGATTTTTTCTATTTTTTCTATTTTTCTAACACTCAATGTAATCTCAATTAATATATTTAGTATGGGGCATAATTTTATGAAATTAATTTTGGAAAAGTTTTTAACAAATAATAGATTTGAGCATTATAAATTTGAATATAATAAATATCAATAAATAATAGATTTGAATATAATGTAGAATAATAATGATATAAATTAGTAGGAATGTGAACACAAATTATTACATCGATTAATTTTGATTTCATAAATATAGTTAAGGAATTCATGAATTAATTATTACTCTTTTTAATCTATTTTACTTATCATGGTATTTTTTGAAACATGATTCTTAATAAAATTAAGGTAAAAGAATAAATTTGACTACATTATCTTTATTTGTTTTTTTATCTCAATTATTTTCCTTTTCTGTACATGAATCTCTCTCCATGCTTATAATTAAGGATACATGTAAGAAATAATAAATAATTATATCTTAATTTTCTAATATAACAAATATTTTAAAATAAATGTTTAATTAGGAAAAAAGTGAAGTGGACTGGAGGGAGTAGTACTATGAACTATATGCTATAACAAAATTGGTAAAGATTTAACTTGGTCATTGAAAAACAATGAATAGAGAATTTTACTTGATCATTTAAAAGGATAAAGAAATCATTTGAATTCAGTAAAAATAATAATAATCGTCGGTGTATCTCAATTTTATAACATTTTTTTGCTTCTCTAGAATTAATTATTCTCATCTTTAAAGTGAAATTGAATTATATTGATTCAAATTTAAAATCAAAATTTAGATATTTTAAAATTATATAAAAATATGGGAAAAGGGTCTGATATACCCCTCAACTTTGCCATTTGAAGCTGATATGCCCCTCGTTATGAAAGTGGCTCATATATACCCCTACCGTTATAAAATGAGATCACATATACCCTTCATTTAATGGAAGTGAAAAAATTAGTTTTAAATTTATATTTTTGACTTTCAATTTTTTTAAAAAAAATATTTAGGGGTATATATGATTTTCAAGCAAATTTCAAGGTATATTTTAATTTTTTTCTGACATAAATTATATTTTGACTTCTTGATTATCATTATTTGAGTTTCTTATTCTTATTTTATTTTTCCTTTCATTCCTTAGTGTAAAGAAAAATATTTAAAACTATTTTTTATGGCAATATTATAATTTTAAAACTATTTTTTTTGGATATATTGTAATTTAGTTTTTGTATTTGAAGAAAAAAATTGGGTCATCTATAATAAATTTTACAAGAATATTAGCAAAACTTAAATAAATTTGACCATCAAAATAATAAATCTAAATTAGTCATTGAAATAAAAAAAAAAGTTAAAAAAATAATATATGTTTGAGGAGAATTAAATATACCCATATGGGATTATATTTTTTAAAAAATAATTAAAAAAATTAAACCAAAATTAATTTTTTCACTTCCGTTAGAGGAAAAGGGTATATGTGAGTCATTTGTATAATAATAGGGGTATATATGAGCCACTTTTATAACGAGGATATATCAGCTCTAAATGACGAAGTTGAGGGGTATATCAGACCTTTTTCCCTAAAAATATTATAAATTTATACCTTTTTAGGTAAATATGATAAAAAGAATATATCAAAACTTACCTAATTTGATCCATAGATAAAATGAAAATATCACGTAATAGGTCAAATTCGCAGTTTTGATTTATTTTTTTCTTTAATTTTCTAATCTTAGGCTGACAGGACAAATGTTACTGACAACTAAAATACTATTCATATTTTGTCAACTAAGAAAAAAGGAATTGTTGATACCACAAATTATAGCTGAAAAATAAAATAAATAAATAATATTTAGGTTGAAGCATAAATATCTCACTCTTTTTTACGAGATTTAAGTCTACTGTTGTATTATTTTCACTGGTATGATAATATAACTTTTGACTTATTCCCTTCCGGATATAACAATTCGACAACGTTGTTTTAACTCAAACAACTATGTATTAGCCAATGAGTCTAAGCTTCCCTAAAAGGACACTTTTCTTCGATATAAAATTACTCTCTTTATATAGTAAATAAGTTGAGGATTTATAATATTTTTCTTTCCCTTCCAACTCTTTTTTCACACACATTTCTCATATCATATACAATACAAAACAACATTTCTCATATTTCAACTCATAGAAAAAACTCCTTTATATACTTATTATTATAGAAGAAAGAATAGAATGTATAAATACTAATGAGAATTTACAATATACTTTTGATTGATAAATTCTTCCATGCATAGCTGAAACTAGAAGATCTAAAGGAAGCAGATTTATGAACAATTAATGTAGGATAAAAGGAAAATGCCATTGCTTTAAATTCAACAAAATAATATGTTGTACTAATAGCAACTCTATAATATGAAGGAAGAGCAAGAAAAACAAAATTTTCCCACAAGAGTTTGCAATAATAATACCCCAACCCAGCACGGAGCGTTAGTGGAAGTCTAAGTCCGTGACACTAAGTACCTAATCAACAGGCATATACTACAGCAACTGTTGAAGAAAAGATACTTTACAGTATTTTCACCTTCTACATATTTGTTAATCATAGCCAACGCTAGCACTTTTTTTGCAAAGTCAGAAAGTTAATTTTAATTAGCCTAAACAAATGCGCTAAACGCGCTAATCTAATAGGACTGATGCGGCCAGATGAAGATCTCCGCGGGTGGTGGAAGCAATGGCATTGTACCAGAAGTATGATCTGAAGCACCACCGTCGTTGCTCGAGTACTGGAGGTGTGGGAAGAAGCTGTGGTGGTAATAAGGTTGGTTCGCGTCGAATGGCAGTCCACAGGGGATAGCTGAAACAGGGGAAATCGCCCCGAAATTGATGCTGTTACTGCTGCTGCGATTGTTGACACTGTTGTGTAGAGTCTGCTGGTACGTATCGTTCAACGACTGTTTCTGCTCCGATTCAAGAGAGATCTTCAAGCGTTTTGCTGCTCCACCTATCGGAAGTGAACTTTTCATGATGGCCTCAACGTCGTATCGGTTCATTTCGAAATTTGTCACTGCATTCAATCCCCTGAATTTGATTGCTGCTATGTCATATGCTTCTGCTGCTTCCTCCTCTGTAGCTGCAATAATTTAGAAAAATCGCTAAATTAGCGATGGACAACTCGACGAGAGGGAGTTACTCGAATGGTAAGCACCCCTCACTTCTAACCCGAAAGTTGCGAGTTTGAGTCACCAAAGGAGCAAAAGGGGTGGGAGCTCCTAGGGAGGGTAGAAAAAAAAAAAAAAAGCATGGACAACTCCTATCGCTAAACAACAAACAATAATATCTCTCGTTAATCCTATCTAACGACGGATTATCAGAAAACTCTATTAGCTATGAGCTATTTCGAGACATATTAGCAACAAACTTCGTAGATAATTCCTGTTTTTATTAATAGATAATCTAAGAAATGAATCAAAGGAAATTATGATAGTTACCGAATGTTCCCAAGTACAGATCCTTGTTCCCTGCAACACGACCGATTCGTGCTTGCCATCGGCCTTGTTGATGATGCCTGCAAAAGTTCATCACTAGTCAATCAACACGGCTCATGAAATGGGACGAACATTGATCTTGCTCACTCCATACAGGACACTATTAGATATTACACGACAAAATGAGTATAAGTACTATTCAATTGCTTCGAAAAAAATTCAAACCTTGTCACACCGCGATACATAGAAGCTCCTCTCGAGAAACCACTACTTTTCCTGATATCCATGTACAAAATTCCTATAGAGAATTAATATCGATACCATATGGAAGTAACACAACAACAATGTGCTGCGTAAATGGAAAAGTTCGTGAACCTTCTTAGGGAGGCGATGAATTCTTGCTTCGTCATGTGCTTCATTTCCTCTATTTCTTTGGTATAATCCGAAGCCTGGAAAATATATCAGTCGAGTTAAAACTAGAACTCGACCATCCTTCAACGACTACGTAACTTTTCGTGCAAGTAATTTAATTGACCATATGATAAAAGTGTGTAGTATATTACAGGGAAATTGGTTGTGGCTGTTGTACCCCAATACTTTAGAGCTGCCAAGTCATAAGATCTTGCTGCTTTGTCCTCCTTGTCATATCCACCTATTTCATTATTAAAAATCCAAAATTTTATTGACGTGTCGGATTGTACAACGAAAAAAACTAGAACTAAATATTGAGGCAATTACTTACCTAAGTACACTGCAGAACGGATCCAGAATTTAGAGTTTAGCAAAAAGCAACCACGCCGATAAAAGGGAAAAAAAGTGAGACAATCATATTAGCAATGAGCTGCAACATAGTCAAAATTTTGCATAAAAAGTGTAAAAGCACAGAAAAATAAAAAAGATAAAGCAAGGTGCATGCGTATAGAGAAGATAAAAGCTTTAAACATTTGAATTTCTACATGTGATTTAAGCAAAGATAGTGACATGTCTTGCCAAGACAAAGAAAAAAGTGAACAAGTTGTTCCCACTATGTTTTTAATTGATTATGACTCGTGTGGAAATATGAACTTAAACAATTTGTAGCTTATTATCAATAATAAGGTGGCTCGGTGCATAAAGAATCTTGCGTTCACACAGGATCCAAGAAAGGGTTCCACCCAAGCTTACTCTGATACAATCATTAGTATCAACCGATAGCCAAACGACTCTCAAGTGCCAACATGCTACTTAAATAAACTAGTATTAGAGTTGTCTAATCCACTATTTGTAGCTAAGTTGCACAGACTTTTCACTTACGATGTTGTACCCGTGTCGAATTCTCCAAATATACGCTACTTTTGGAGAATTCCACACGCACTCATAGACATTTTTAAAGAGTCTGAATAACATAGCTTGTAGGTCCACGCGCTACATGATCAATATCAAATATCAACTATATATACATGTCCAAGGTGTATGAATCCATAATTATAAATAATAATTAAAAAAACCGGCACTTTTTTAAAATTCTCAAGATTTATTTATATACACTAACAGTGTAAGTAATTCGTTACTCATCTTATTTGATACATTACTAGTCAACTTTCTCAACATGAGTCAATTCCACGGAAATTTTGTTACCTCCCATCAACACAGATATCGGATAATCTATTCCCAAGACTTGAACATATTGAAATAAACCTAGTTTTCAGACTTTAGACTAGCTGAGTATGCACGTGGTAATTTAGAAAAAAAATGCTACCAAATTGAAGAAAATGAATAACTAATGGATAATATTTAAAACCTTTGTTTTAAGATTTGATAAGTATTTTTCAGAATTGGTCAGAAAAATAAATAGGAGAATACAATAATAACCCATACGTACTCTGAAAAAAATGAACAAATTGGCGGCCCAGCTGATCAAATCAGTTGTAAAAATTGGAAGAAAAAACAAAAAAAGAGTACAAGTTGTACATTTAGATACCAGCAATCAATCAATCAATCAATCATCATAAAAGCCTGTTTTTTTCAAAGAAAAAATTCTGACCACATTAAAGTTCTTAAATTGCATGCAACTGTATTCTTTATCAGACTCACAATTGTACACTTTTTTTTCAATATAATATAAAAACGTGTTTTTTAATTCGACTTCATCTGATATCTATGTCTTAACTTTGACTTTTATACAAATAAGCACCTAAACAAGTACGAAACTAAACAAGTATACACACATTATATATTATATTACGTAGGACGCGTATTTTAGATATAAATATCAAATGAGTACAAATTATTTACAAGTGAGTAGTACAATTTATTGAAAGAACATAACAATAGCATACCCCTTCCATAAACCTTTCACATTAAAATCACAAATATGAAGGATATTTTTTATACATTTTGCATTATATTCTTTAGTTAAAAATCACATAATTCAATAAAAAATACTCAATGTCAGTTAAAATCAGACAAACAAATCGAAGGAACATTTACCTTGACGCCCTTTTCTTGCTTGACCTTCTCTTTTACAACTATTATCCCATAGATGAGCTTCATATCTTCCTGTCCATCTATGCCTGCCAAAAAAAAAAAATCAATACTTATACTAAAAATAAATTAATTTCAAAACTAATGATTTTTAAATACATAAAAAAATTACCTTGTTACCCCTCTGTAAATAGAAGTTCTTTGACCAAAAGTATCAGGTATTTTCTTACAACTCTCGGAATTAACAGCAGTAACTATAGCTTTTTCAGAATTTGTATTATTATTAACACCCAAAGAAATCAGCGGAGGATAACCCAACTCATTACTGGACTCAGTAGCAAACTCACTCCCCATGACTTGTGAATCATCAACTTCCGATCCCGAGTTCGTCGGCAAAGTCTGAAAGCCACCAACCGCCATTGAATAATTATGATTAAGATCTTGTCGTCCATCGTTGAAGTATCCGCCGTCACCGGCGGCGGCGGCGCCGCCAACTCCGCCGCCGTGGTGGTGGAGGTCGTAGATGTGAGTTAACGATGACGAGTTCTGAGTCTCCGTTTCACCGCCGAAAAAATCTTCGAGCTTCGGCGGTGGGTGGTGGTGGTGTTGCTGGATTATTTGTGAATCGACAAATACATTTGGATGATATATTTGTTTTTCACCTCCGGAATACATTAATTCATGTGTTTTAGGAACGTTCATCCATCCTGCAAACAAATTTCAAAAAAAATGTAATTTAAATCACTAAAATTATTTTTATTTAGACATAGCTAAGCAAAAAATGGGGTTTTTTTTTTATCTATTTTTTATTTTGGGGAAAACAATTTTCTGGTAATAGAGTGATGAAAGATTTTTGACAAAAATAGCAATAACCGTAATATAAGACCACATGGTTGCATTTTCTTTTGTCTTTTTCTTACTTTTAATTACTTCTTCCTCATCAACAAAAACAGAAATTCCGGAGCAATACTTCATTAATCAAATCTATGAATAAAATTCATTTATTCTTAAGCTCGATTAATTCAGATTCACATCTCATATGGCACACTAAAATGTTAAGATTGAACTCGAGACTTGTGATTAAAGACGAAAACACGCTTACCATGTGGGTAAAAGTTATCAGCAAAATAGTATTGATGAGATTGATGAGGCGGAGCAGAAGGAGTATTAGATTGAAGCATAGAAGAGGAAGAAGATGAGTTGAGCATTTCCATTGAAGATAAAGAAAAAGATAACCAGCTATTATTTTCTGGAGCCATATTTATTGAATGTAAAAAGAAAAATAGATCAAAAAAGTTGGATTTATTTAGGATTAATGTGTGTGTAAACACATTTTGGTTCTTGTTTGACTAAAAAGCATGCAAAAATAAAGGGAAAAATTAAAGTCGTAGTAGTAGTAGAAATATTTGGTTAAGGACAAAAAAATAAGTGAGGAAATGTGGAGGTATATAATAGGAGAAAAGGGCGGTTTCATCTGCCACGTCCGGCGTAAAATCAGAGGGATGCACTTCAATTTTAAAATTAAGAGAAAGAATATACTCTGTCTGTCCGTCCGTTCATCTTTACTTGTTCAATATATTCAAAATATTTTTAACGTTGATGTAAATTATTTATTTTGTCTTTATTTGATAATTAAACCTAAGTATATCGTCAAATTTAGATAGTCAAATAAAGAAGTATTTTATAAGACTATTAATAATTTAGTAATAGAATTACTAATTCGCGTTGAGTTTATAATGATTTCAATGCGTCTCTTTATTCAAAATAATTTATTTATTTAATTTTAAAAAATTAAGAGGTAATTTATTATTTTACACTATTTTGTTCTTATTATTAAATATGGAGTATTTATTTTTTAATAGTTAAATAATTTATAGTTAATAAGAGTAATATAAAAAATTATACAAGTCAAAATAAAAATAAATGAAGATAATATAACAACAATAATATACATGTTATATTCTTACCATCACAAAATTTGACATGTATATACAAATCCTGATACGTCTATCTCTGTGAGGTAAAAAATTATATCACCGAAAACCTCTCAACTCAAACTCTAATTATTAAAATCATTCCACTATTATAACTTAAGTTGATCAATAGACAATAATAGTTATGTAGCTATATTGATTTTATGGTGGTCATTCTTAATTTCTTTTAAAAAAACTTATACTCCTATATTA
>JAJOOH010020752.1:0-23903 GCA_029582605.1 Solanum gracilifrons | reverse complement strand
ATTAATTCATCCTATTTAAATTTTAGTCAAATTCCCTAAATTAAACTCAATTTGGCTAACTTCTTAATTCCCATTGGCCATAATTGCAAGTCATGTGGCCATTTCCTAATTCAAACCAATTATCTTTTTATCCCACTTCTTGGACCATTTTTCAGACAAATTATTTCAGCCCATACCCAATTCTTTGCAGACAACTTTCCAACCCAAGCCCAACTTCAAAAACCCAGTAGATACTTTCTTCCTTCCCAGCAGCAATACCCAGTCAATCATCAATCCAGCAATACATACAACAACAACCCCTAGACTGACCCGACCCTTCTCGTTCATCTTCTTTACATTGCAGTTGAACCCAACAATCAAAAGCAAATCCAGTTCAGAATTGCGACCCGAACGAGCCCAACTCGCACGTTCTCTCCTCTCGACGTGTCCATCTAGTACAAGAACATTGGATAATCCGTCTGCATGTCTGCATCTCATTGCTCCTTCGTCCTTGCTCTTCAATTCAAGTGGCCCTCATTCTCAATCCGTAGAGAATGGGTACAAATTCGAGCTGGCACCTTATCTCTTAAGGAATTTGAGATTCGAATTTTGAATTACGTCCAAATCTTCCTGGTTTCCCCCTAAACGAACCCTATTTTCCCCTCTATTTAAACCCCTCATTTACCTTCGGTATTAAGGGTTGGAAAGTTCAAAAAATGGAGGAGTGAGGTCGAATTTAGGCTGAATTATGACATCAAATCCACAAAACATTGAATCTTATTTGTTCATTTTCTTTTTATGTTCATCGGAGCTCGCCGGAGTTCGCCTATTGGTGGTGAAATTGTCCTTAGCAGCTCGAGTTCTCAGTTCTGCTGCTTCGGAAAAGGTATACTTATTCACTCTTAACTAATTTTCTTTTATATTCCAACTTTGGTTCATTATTTGGTGTAGTTGATTAGGCTGAAGGTTTTTCTTTGCTCATTAAAACCTTGGCCTTCTACTCTTAGTCTATTCGTATTTGCTTTCAACGATAATATATCGATAATCGTCTGCTTCTATTAATTTAGATATAAATGTTGAGGTGTAGTTCCAAGTTGATATGGTGATTTTAGTGTATCCCATCCTTGTTTTGAAGAGCATAGTTTACTTTATGCTTATGAATGGTACCTTCACCAAGTCTATCTTTGGTTTACTACTATTACTACAATATTTGAATTAAAATGCAGAATCTTAACTAGTTAATGTGAAAGTCTTTTTTCTTAAATCGGTCGGTATTCTCATATTTTAGATGCATGCTCCAAATCTCAGTGTGTGAAGATTGTAATTTAAATTTTGATCTAAAAGGCAACTTTGTGTTAAGTTTGAGTTGATATTCACTGTTGCTTAAGTTTTTTCCATCTCTATTATACTTTAGGCTTGAAATGTTCATCATTGTATGCCTTCCTCAAACTGATCTTAAGTACATAATATTCAAGTCATATGTTCCATCCTCAACTCGCTGCATCCATGTTTTGTTTATTTTTATTTTTTAAATTACTTAGGTGTGTGATAAAGACCTTTTTTTTATTCTTGTTGTTCTTGTTGTCCACGTGCATTTGTTGTCACCTGCAATGTTGATTCATTGGCTTAAATTTGATCATTGTATTCTTTAGCCATCTCTTTAAATCTTCCAACTTGCTCCATTATGATTTCTTTTGGTTTGGATTATATGCTAGTATATTTATTTCATTTTTTTCCTTTGTATAATTTAACATATCTTTTTCCCTGGTCATTTTGGTTGGGTTGTATGCTAATCTTTTGCCATTTTGTATGCATGTGAAACCTTTCCGAGCTCTCGTGGACTTCTTCCCTCTCCTTGCATATTTCTCGTTGGGCCATGGAGGCCTAATAATTTTTTATCAAGTCAATCGGAAGCAATAATGAACAGGTTGAAGGAAATACAAGGCTGGAAATTGAATCTTCAAGTCTAAATGCCCAAAAAAAGGCTGATGTACATGTCGTATACACTAGTATACAGTCGGAAAATACAATATACATGTCCAAGACGTCGAATACAGTAGTACAAAATAATCTGAAAATACAGGACAAGAAGCTCGAAAGACGGCTGTATACATTTGACATACAGCCCGTATACATCAGTATACAACTATGTATACACAACTTACTTTGGCACAAAATTGGGCCCCAACCCAATTCTACTTTGTTGTTTTAATTCCAGCAGGCCCAATCAGATTTTAAAATGTGGGTTGAAACCCATGAATTTAGTTTAGGACAGGTTGAAAGGAGATGGGCATGCCAGCCCAACAATTTGTTATTTGGGAGAAGGCCCAAGTTTATAATCTCCTTTTCCTTTTTATTGTATTTGATTATTTCTTGTTTAACTAACCTTTTATATGAATTGGTTTTTATTTAATTAAATTCCCCAAAAGAAAGTCATTTCTCTTTTTATATTCAATTTTTTATTGATTTGTTACTTAGCTTTATTTTTATTATTTGTCTTGCAACACATGAATTACTTTTCCCTAAAATTCCCTTTAATTTATTTCCCTTCAAATAATAAATGGGTTTTCTTTCTTAGTTAATGTTTTTTCAAATTACTCAAATCGTTGGTCAATATCAAGTTAGCGGACATTCCGAGGGCCCAACACCTTCTCGGAATGTAAATTTAACCCGAACCCCCCTTATTTTTAAATGATTTTATTATGTTTAAGTCGTTTGGAAAAATTATAAATTTTTCTTCCAAAAATTAAGTGGCGACTCTCTTTTGGGAAATTGATTTCTCTTCAAGTCATAAGTTTGGTCGATTTTTCGAAACAAGTCCATTTTTATTTTATTTTTTGAGCAAAACAGAAATTTCGACTCTGCTGAGAATTTAATTAAGTTCTAACCGTAAGATTTGACTAATTGTTATTAATTGCTAAATTGTTTATATGTGCTTAATGTGTTTAGATTGCTATAACTATCTTTGCATTCATGGCATTTTCTGTTGTATGTATAGTATATTAAGGACGGTTTCTGCATAATCGCAATCATACTTTTTATACTCGACCCTTTTGCGGAATGATCGGAAATTTATTGGAATGTCATGCATCCAATGGTTGTCGTGAGTTCCAGCCTAAGTTGTCCACTTGGGTTCCCGGTCTTTCAAAATCCACTCTTAGTCAACTAGCGTAAAGCGAAACTAATTCCTGAATTTAGCGCATTTTGAACTAAGTTGATCCAACACCCAACGCGTGTTGGGCCCATTAGAAGATCACTTTGTGTCTATTTGGTCCATTAGTCAACAAAAAGACAATCATACTTGTGTGTTTAAATTTGAAGGATGTATAAGTCATTTGGCAAAACATTGTCTTTTGGGTTAAGGAGTTAGATTATAGCTTTATTGAAGAAGGAGCAAGTTATCATTGCAAACAAAACTGTGGACATCCATAGATTATAAAAATCAAGAATGAAGGATCTTTCCGTGGAAGCATAGTTTAGGATTGTACCCTGGCACGGGACTGATAATTTTGTATCCATTTTCCCCTATTATGTACCTCCATTGAGTTTATTCGTAAAACTTTTATAAATTTGGGTTTTGGGGCAATGGAATGTTTCAAATGACATTATACATTCTTCAAATCATTAGGCCTACCCTTGGCATAAAAGGGTGCCATATATGTTTAGAACACGCAATAACTGCTTATGTGTTATACATGCTTGTGTGAATATGTTGCTCTATTTGAAGATATTCTAGCCTACTCTTTTGGAAATTTTCTAGAATCCCTTAAGCACAAATATTAACTCACTATCGAAAGTACGTCCAAATACTCTTCGAGTCTTTAGTTTCCCAATAAAATTCGAACTTCATTTTTCAAATGTTACTCTCTCATATTAGAAAAGGATCCACCGTCTCAAATCGAAAGAGATTCAAGGATCAAACTACATAGGACCTGAATTATCCCTCGTGAGATACGTAGGCACCCTTTCAAGGCTCGGTCCCCATTTTTGAGAAATTCTATCTTTTCCAACTCTTGCAATAAGATTGGAATTTCATCACAATCGAAAATCAATGAAATATGCAAACGAAAAAAAAATTGGCTCTACGCAAGTCATCTTTTTGTCACTAATCCCAAAGTTAAATAGACAAAATTTTGTCTATTAGCCATCTTTTCTATATGTGGGATAGTTTATCTTCAAATGAAGTAACTCTTGTGTGTTTACAATAATGTGTGTGATATTTTGTATTATTTATCATCGACACAGACTAACACATTTGCCTTTGAGTTGTTTTTCATTGTTAGGTACTTAAAATTGATTTGTGTTGAGAAAATGGTGAACATCCGTAGTTCACAAGGTCCAAACACCCCAAAGATTCCTTCTCCAACCAATATTTGGCAAAGGGCAAAGAAAAAGTGGTTGACAATATTGAGAACACTGATTTGACCGAAATTACTGTGAATGACCCTATCATTGCTGAATAGAACAAGTTGATTACATAATTGTTCCAACAGATTGCTGAAATGAGGGCTGAAATAGATAGGACCCGAGATTTGACAAATCTGGCTATCATTGCCAACACTCATATTCCAAACAAGGAAAGGCCTCCACACCATTTTCTTACTCTAGATCCAAAACCCTCCATCATCGACCTAACCAACCCTAACCCACATCATGGTAGCTCCTCGCACCAAAAGTTACCTACTCTGCAATATCCAAATGCCAACATTTTCCAAAATTTTCCTCCGGTCCATCAAACTCCTACTCAAATTGTCCAAAACCCACCTACTACTCAACCCATACCTCTAAAAACCGCATTCCATCCTCCAATATTGCCAGAACCATACCATCTATTTACCAGACATTTTGAACTCGATGATTGTGAGAAGAAGGAGAAGGAGTGGAAGGTCATAAAATGAAAGGCTAAGCAAAGAATCAGAGAGGAAGTTATGAATGCAATGAAGGACTTTTTATACACCCTAGACATTGTGGGGCTGAATTACGAAGAGTTGTGTCGTCATCCATATTTGGAGCTTCCAGAAGGTTTTAAAGTACCAAAATTTGACACTTTAAGTGGAGTTAAAAATCCTTTGACTCATTTGAGGGCTTATTGTGACCAACTTGTGGGACTAGGGAAAGATGAAGCTTTGTTAATGCGACTCTTTAGTCGAAGTCTAAAAAGAGAAGCTTTGGAATGGTTTATTTCTACAGAAATCAAGCAGTGGCCAAGTTGGAATGCTTTGGCTAAAGACTTCATTGAAAGGTTTGGTTACAATGTAGAATTCATTCCTGATCAATACTCTTTGGAGAGAATCATACAGAATTCTACTGAAAGCTATCGAGCGTACACCAGCTGTTGGAGAAGAGAGGCTACAAGGGTTAGGCCTCCCATGACTGAGAGAGAGATTATTGAAGTCTTCGTGCGCATTCAAAAGCTGGAGTACTTCAATAGGATGTTGTTCATTTTTGGAGGAAAGTTTAGTGGGATAGTCAAAATTGGTGAAGCTATTGAAAACGGTCTCAAGACCAGAAAAATCATTTGTATGACTCCCCAAGATAAATCCTCGGGACCATTGAGGAGGAAAAGGGAAGATGTTTTCTCTATCTCATTTGAATCAAGCCAAAAATCAAAGAAGCATGCTGGTCTCAATGTTCGAAAGCCTTTACCAATTAAAACCTACCTTATAGCTCCACAAAATCCTTACCCCATCAAACCAAATTACCAAACTCCACCACAAAATTATCCAAATTACCAAGCTTCATTGCCAAATTACCCAAATGCTTAATCAAGTTACCAAGCTGCATTGCCAAATTACCCAAATACCCCTCATAGCTACCAAGCTCCACAATACCAAAATTTCCAAACAACAACACCTACTCGCCAAAATCCTCTCAGTTATCGCCAAGTACCTTCATCTTCATGAAATAATTACAATCTTTCTTGTCAGGAATTTTTGAAGAAACCTTCTCAAGTCTTTACTCCTTTGGTTGAAAGTCGAACCCAACTCTTTGAGAGATAGAAAGTGGCTAGTTTGATACAAACAATTGATCCAAAAATGTCAATGTCAATTCCAGACTTTACAGGCCCGATCTTCATTGTGCTTACCATTCAGGAGGTGCTGGACATACCACTGAGGATTGCATCAACTTGAAGCATAAAATTCAAGACTTGATTGATCAAAGAATTGTTACCATTCAAGTTGTCACTTCCAATGACAATGGTGATTCACTGTTAAATCGTGGAGGATTCACAATTAATATGATTGACCGAAAGTCTCAAGCACCTCTCCATCAAAACGCCTGAAACTATCATCAAATGCCTCCACCTCAACAAGGCCATTATGATCCTCCTCATCCACGTCTTAATAAGAAACCTGCTCAAAATTTTACTCCTCTCATTGAAAGACGGACGAATTTGTTTGAGCGATTGAGTGCGGCAGGCATTATTCATACGGTCAAGCCCAAGCCAGTCGATACTAGCTCAAAATTTTACCGAGCCGATCAAAGGTGAGCGTGTCATTCCAACAATGTTGGGCATGATACTGAAGACTGTATTAATTTAAAGCACATGATCTAGAACTTGATCGACCAGAAAGTGGTTAGGGCCATTGTACCTAGCATCAACAGTAATCCTCTGCAAAACATGGAGGCGTCACTATCATTATAATAGGGAAGGAGGATGAGTGGTGCATGGTAAAGGTGATAGTTCCGGCTGGTCCTGACAACGTTGAGAAAGTTGTAGCTTCTCCGAGCATAAGTGAGAAACTCAATTTTACGAGCATGACACCCCATCTAGCTTTTGCTTTAGTGTCAAGAGAGGGCAGAACAAGAAGGGAATTAATCATGTTCCACCAAAGTCTTTGCCTCATTTATGCCAATACTTTCTAGTAGAGGAATATGCCAATGATGATGGTCTTGGAGAAGGAATTGGAAATTTTTTGGAAGAAGGTGATGTTGCACCGAAGAGGATGATCGAGACACTAAGCATACAAGACGCCGAGCCAATGGAGCAAGTTCTTAATAAGACTTCCACTCTGCTCTTGATTATTCACTCATTTTGATAGACAAAGATGAATCTTATGTTGTTTCTAAAATCGGTGGTAGTCTGAATGAGGCCTGAAACCCACTTTTTATGTTATTTTACTTGATTATGTTTTAATTTCCCTCGTAATATTTTGAAAAAGGCAAAGTGGCTCATGGTCATGGCCAAAGTTCGTATTTCCTTATTTTTAATGAAAGCTTCTTTTATTGTGAAAATTTATTTTGCTTGCTTTAATTTTTTCATTCTAGCCATTTTTATTTTTGTTTCAGTAAATATATTTTTCTTAAAACCTATAAATATCATGTCATGTCATAAGTTGAATGAACAAAAATGAGGTAGATGAAGATGAGATTGAAGAGTATGACAATGAGATCATGATATTCAAACAGCTTGTCAAAGATTTAAAACAGTTCGAGACTCAGGGTAAGTCGAATCTGGATGAGACATAAACTGTAAATCTAGAAAAGGATGACTATGTTAAAGAAGTCAGAATCATGGTCAATCTGAGAGAAATTTGGAAAAGAGAACTCAATAGTTTACTTAGAAAATACATTGATGCATTTGTTTGATAACATGTCGTGGTTGAACATATACATTCATCTCAAGTTGCCAATCGACACAGATGCTATCAAGAGCTATTATAGTTTGAAGATTCAGTGTTTCTTTTATTTCTTTCCCTGTAATCGCATCGTTTGTTTGTAATTGTCTATTGTTCTGGAGTTAGAAAATTATTTATTGTAATGAACTACGTCTGACCTGAATTCTCAAGAATGAGAAACGTAGGCAAACTATGTCGGCTTCGGTCACCCCTTCATATATTTTCAATATTTTCCTTTTGTACTTGAACTACGTTTGACCTGAATTCTCCAGAATGAGATACGTAGGCGGCCTGTGTCGGCCTCGGTTGTTTCCTTATCAATTTTTTCTTATTTCTGTTAACCCTCGAGGGGGGAACTACGTTTGACCTGATTCCTGACTCAACGGGATATGTAGGCTCCACAACGGCTCGGTCATATCTCCCATAAGATTTCTATTTTCCTTTACAGTAGAAACTGGGACAGAATTTTTGAGAGGGACTCAAAAATTCTCAAGAAGTGGATCTCTCCAACAAGTCGAGAATGAAGATACATTAAGAGTTGCAACTGTGACAAAATTTTTGAGAGGGTCTCAAAATATTCTACAAGTCATATATCAACAGTTCGAGATACTCCAAGACATCTAACTGAGATAGAAATTTTGAGGATGGCCTCAAAAAAAATTTCAAGCATCACTAGAAGTTTGTAGTCAATTTTGAATATTTCGAGCATGATTAGAAGTTTAAAACTAAATTCAAATGATTTATGGCATCGTTAGAGTTCATAGTCAACTTCAACAATCTCTTGCAACGTTGGGTTTCAGAGTCAACTACAAAACTTCCCAATTATAGTAGATTTCGGGAGGAATGTGTCAGAAATTTTCCAAGCTTTAAGGATTTTTGAATTCTCTAGAACAAGCTATCAGACACACCAAAATTTCGAACAAAGGACGATCATTTGAGCTTGACGTGACATGACACTTGACAGTGACCTTTTTCAATTACAGCTTTTTGAAAACCTTTTTCTTAACGATTTTACCTATACATTTCAAATGTTTTTGCATAAAATATTTTGTGTTGTCTATCGAGAAGCAAGAGAATAGAGCGATCAATTAAAGATAGCAAGACAAGGAGCAATAGATTGAAGAAGTCAACACAGATCAATTTGTTTTTAAAAACTAACAATTTTTCTGTGAATGCCAGTCAATAAGATCTGCTCAAGTTCATCATATTCCTCCATTCAATGAATACGGAGAAGTCAAAAGGGCGAGAAGCTACCCAAAATTGATAACTTTTCTTTGGATGTAGGTAAGTCATTGAAGTTTTTCAGAAGAAAAAAAAATAGTTTAGAATACGAGCAACAATACCTCGTTTAAATTCCCAGCAAAGCATAAGTCACAACGAAACAAAGTGTTCAAAATGAGAACAAGTGAAAGTATCGCTCTCAACAAATACGAGCATCTTCGATGACATGAGATTACATTTTTCAGCATTCAGAATGTTTGAAGAATATTCAAGAATTCTGTCAATATCAAACGTGGTAATGTGAATTACCCAGAAGGACATCTTCGTTATTTTATCAATGAAGAATCGTCACCCTATCAATGGAGCATCAACATCATCCTTCTAATGGATCAACATCATCCTACCAATGGATCATCAACGAAACATCATCATCCTATCAATGGAGCATCAACATCATCCTACCAATTGATTAACATCATCCTACCAATGGATCATCAACGAAGCATCATCATCCTATCAATGGAGCATCAACATCATCCTACCAATGGATCAATATCATCCTACCAATGGATCATCAACGGAACATCATCATCCTATCAATGAAGCATCAACATCATCCTGCAAATGGATCAACATCATCCTACCAATGGATCATCAACGAAGTATCATCATCCTATCAAAGGGACATCAACATCATCTTACCAATGGATCATCAACGAAGCATCATCATCCTATTAATGGAGCATCAACATCATCATGCCAATGGATCAACATCATCCTACCAATGGATCATCAACGAAGCATCATCATCCTATCAATGGAGCATCAACATCATTCTGTCAATGGATCAACATAATCCTGCCAATGAATCATCAATGAAGGATTATCATCCTATCAATCGAGCATCAACGTCATCATCCAGAGGGACACTGATATAATCATATCAATGGATCATAAATGAAGAATCATCATCCTATCAATGGAGCGTCAACATTATCACCCAGAGGGACATCAACATCATCCTATCAATGGATCATTATCATCCTATCATGTAGCAACATTATCCTACCAATGGATCACCATCATCCTATCAATGCAACATCGTCATTCACATAATATCAAGTCATCATCTACTGTGTCAAAATTAATTGAGGCTGACGTTAGAACATTTATAGAAAAGAATGTGTGCCAAATACAATAAAACATATCAATTTTTTTATTTAGATTATAGTTTCTTCTAACAAGTTTATTTCATTTTTTTGTCGAGAGCATCCAAGAGGATGAATTCTCAAATCAAACCACAGGTGTAGATGACATCAGAAAAGATGCAGCATAACGTGGAATTTTTCCTTAGCACAAGCTGAGAAGCGTATATCATCGAGCCATCCAGCTCGTTACAATTGGAATATTATCAAGTCATCCAACTCCTTACAGTTGGATAATCATTGAGCCATCCACCTTGTTATAGTTGGATAATCATTGAGCCGTCTAACTCGTTGCAGAGATCACTGAGTTTGCCATGCAGAAAAGACGCATGACATCTCCAAATCCTCAGCAAATCATGAGTTGTAATGGACATACCGTGTTCGAAGAGGTAGCCATTATCTTTTACTCTCTATACTTCTTTATTTTCTCATCTAGTTGAAAAAGATATTTATGCTTATCCATTAAGATATACTCATTTGTTATATAAATGATCTTTCTTTATTTTTTACTCAAACCGCTAGCTAAAGCGGCACTATGTGTACTAATTATTTACTTTGAGTGTGCAGACATATACTGAACATACTTATGTGACATCTTTCACAGCAAGAGTAACTGAAAAGCATCGTAAGAGATGCTACCACTTTTTCCAATTATAGTTTCTACTAACAAGTTTATTTCTGTTGTCAAGAGCATCCAAGAGGATGAATTGTCAACCACAGGTGCGGACAACATCAACAAGGATGTAGTACAACGTGGAAAGTTTTCTTAGCAGTGAACTGGGACGTAGTCCGAAGATGAGTATCAAACTCTTAGGACGCGTGCTGAGGAGCGACTTCCACCACAATCAAACCACACCCCTATCAGAAGGCATGTGGGTTTTACTTTAGGTTTATCGGTTTCAGTTTCCCATCTGGGAAATTTTGATTTTCACCGGTGGCAACCTTCCAATCTGAATGGCAATACACCAAGAGTTTTGGAAATTATGTCCGTGTAAATTATTACCTATGGATGTGAAGAGCTCTGTATTCATGGCTAAGAGGTTGTAAGACTCTTTTTTATACTCGACTTATTTGTCACTCTTCCCAACCGAAGGTTATCTTAGCATAAGATATTCCCTTTTCAATTGATCGAGTCGAACTACAAGAAGACTGAATCTTGAGTTTAGGGATATGTAGGCCGGCTCAATGTTGAAAATTCGGTTGTATTCCAACATTCGCTCTCGAATCTTATTCTCAAGCATTCTGGTCTCTTCATAATCTGATATCAAAATAGCTTTTGAGTTCTTTCAAAATCGTGCGTTAAATCAAGCGTACCGAACTACAAGTGGCCTGAATTCTCATATAGCCTGAGATATGTAGGACACCCATTCTTTGGGGTTCGACCATAAATCCTAAAGTCTGTACCAAAAGCCCTTTTTCTGAAGGATGAATATGTGGTCGGTCAAAATTGGAGTCATCAATTTCATTTGCATCGAATTTCATTCATCAGTCCAAGTCAAATGAGGGACAATTGTTGACACCCAATTTTGGACCTCCACAATATAAATTAATCATTTCGAGCTTCTTTAATTTCAAACGATTTGAAATAATTAGTTTTATAAAATTTCAAAAAAATAATAATATAGTTCACAAGTTATTTTAAATAGTTTTGTCACCTTTTATAATTTTTAGATAATATATATGTTTTATCTAGTTATGTATATAATTAGTATATTTTACGAATATTCAAAAATCGTCTCAAAACGATTTTAGGTTTACTTAAATAGTTGGTTTACTGGTTTACTAAATTAATACTTATATTCTTGAGTTATTAGTTTATAGTTTAGTAAGTTATTTTATTTCGTTAAAATTAAGAAGCTCGTTAATTAATCAATATTAATTCATCCCATTTAAATTTTAGTCAAATTTCCTAAATTAAACTCAATTTGGCTAACTTCTTAATTCCCATTGTCCATAAATGCAATTCATGTGGCCATTTCCTAATTCAAATCCATCTTTTTATCACACTTCTTGGGCCATTTTTAAGACAAATTATTTCAGCCCATTCCCAATTCTTTGCAGACAACTTTTCAACCCAAGCCCAACGTCAATAACCCAACCCATACTCTTTTCCAACCCAGCAACAATACCCATTCAATCAGCTTTCCAGCAATACATACAATAGCAACGCGCATACCGAATAGACCCTTATTGTTCTTTTGCTTCACAATGCAGTTGAACCCAACAATCGAAAGCAAATCCAGTATCAAAACCAGTCCAGAATTTTGACCCGAACGAGCCCAGCTCGCGTGTCCTCTGCTCTCGACGTGTCAATCTAGTAGAAGAACATTGGAGAATCAGTCGCGTGTCCGAATCTCATCACTCTTTCGTCCTTGCTCTTCAAATCAAGCGGCCCTCATTCGCAATCCGTTGAGAATGGGTATGAATTAGTGCTAGCACCTTATCTCTTAAGGAATTTGAGATTTGAATTTTGAATTGCGTCCAAATCTGCCCGTTTTCCCCTCTAAACAAACCCTATTTTCCCCTCTATTTAAACCCCTCATTTACCTTCGATATTAAGGGTTGGAAAGTTGGAAAAAATGTAGGAAGGAGGTCGAATTTAGGCTGAAGAACAGTCTTCTTATAACATCAAATCCACAAAACGTTGACTCTTAGTTGTTCATTTGGATTTTTTGTTCATTGGAACTCGCTGGAGTTCATCTGTTGGTGGTGGAATTGTCCTTAGCAGCTCGAGTTCCCAGTTTTGCTGCTTCGGAAAAGGTATACGTATTCACTCTTTACTAATTTTCTTGTGTATTCCAACTTTGGTTCGTTGTTTGGTGTAGTTGATTAGGCTAAAGGTTTTTCTTTGCTCGTTCGAACATTGGCCTTCTACTCTTAGTCTAGTCTATTTTCTTTCAATGATAATATATCGATAGTCGTCTGCCTCTATTAATTTAGATATAAATGTTGAGGTGTAGTTCCAAGTTGATATGGTGATTTTAGTGCATCCCATCCTTATTTTGAAGGGCATAGCTTACTTTATGCTTATGAACGGTCCTTCATCAAGTCTCACTTTGGTTTACTATTGTTAGTACAACATTTAAATTAAAATGCAGAATCTTAACTGGTTAATGTGACGGTCTTTTTCTTAAATCAGTCAGTATTCTCATATTTTAGATGCATGCTCCAAACCCCAGTGTGTGAAGATTGTAATTTAAATTTTGATTTAAAAAGCAACTTTGTGCTAAGTTTGACTTGATGTTCACTGTTGCTTAAGTTTTTTCATGTCTCTACTCTACTTTAGGCATGATTTGTTCATCAATGTATGCCTTCCTCAAAATGATCTTAAGTACATAATATCCAAGACATATGTTGCATGCTCAACTGGCTGCATCCATGTTGTGTGTATTTTTATTTTTAAATTACTTAGGTAAGTAATAAAGACCTTTTTTTTATTCTTGTTGTTCTTGCTGTCCACATGCATTTGTTGTCACCTGCAATGTTGATTCATTGGCTTAAATTTGATCATTGTGTTCTTTAGCCATATCTTTAAAACTTCCAACTTGCCCCTTTATGATTTCTTTTGGTTTGGATTATATGCTAGTATATTTATTTCATTTTTTTTCCTTTGTATAATTTAGCATATCCTTTTCTCCGGTCATTTTGGTTAGGTTGTATGCTAATCTTTTGCCATTTTGTTTGCATGTGAAACCTTCCCGACCCCTCATGGACTTCTTCCCTCTCCTTGCATCTTTCTCATTGGGCCATGGAGGCCTAACAATCTTTAATTGAGTAAATCAGAAGCAATAATGAACAGGTTGAAGGCAATACAAGGCTGGAAATTGAATCTTCAAGTTTGAAAGCTTGAAAAAATGTTGATGTACATGCCGTATACACTAGTATATAGTCAGAAAATACAATATACAGGTCCAAGACGTCGAATACAGGAGTACTAAAAAAAATTGAAAATACAGGTCAAGAAGCTCGAAAGAAGGCTGTATACATTCGCTATACAGCCCGTGTACATCAGTATACAACTATGTATACACAACTTGCTTTAGCACAAAATTGGGCCATAACCCAATTCTACTTGGTTGTTTTGATTCCAGCAGGTCCAATCAGATTTTCAAATGTGGGTTGAAACACATGAATTTAGTTTAGGACAGGTTGAAAGGAGTTGGGCCTGCCAGCCCAACAATTTGAAATTTGGGAGAAGGCCCTAGTTTATAATCTACTTTTCCTTTTTATTGTATTTGATTATTTCTTGTTCAACTAACATTTTATATGAATTGGTTTTTATTTAATTAAATTCCCCAAAAGAAAGTCATTTCTCCTTTTATATTCAATTTTTTTTTATTACTTAGCTTTATTTTTATTATTTGTCTTGCAACACATGAATTACTTTTCGCTAAAATTACCTTTAATTTATTTCCCTTCAAATAAAAAATGGGTTTTCTTTCTTAGTTAATTTTTTTCAAATTAGTCAAATCGTTGGTCAACCGCAAATTAGCGGACATTCCGAGGGCTTAACACCTTTTCGGAATATAAATTAAACTGAACCCCCCTTATTTTCAAATGATTTTATTTTGTTTAAGTCATTTGGAAAAATTATAAGTATTCTTAATTTTTTAGAAAAATTAAGTGGCGACTCTCTTTTGGAAAATCGATTTCTCTTAAAGTCATAAGTTTAGTTGATTTTTCGAAACAAATCCATTTTTATATTATATTTTTTCGAGTAAAACATTGACTTTATTATTGTGTTGCTTTACGTTGATGACAGGCTTGTTGTTTATCATAATGTTTGCAGGATTAAAGAGTTGAAGCAAGAATTGAATAGGTGTTTCGCCATGAAAGACTTGGGACCAACACGACAGATTCGTGTCATGCAGATTGTCAGTGATAGAGATGCCACGAAGTTGTGTTTTTTACAAGAGAAGTATATTCAGAAAGTACTTTGTAGATTCTACATGGACAAAGCTAAGGTTGTCAATACACCTTTATCTATGCACTTCAAATTGAGTACTAGACATTTTCCTTCCAGGGATGGTGAGAAGGAAGATATGAAGAAAGTTCCTTATGCTTCAGTTGTTGGTAGTTTGATGTATGCAATGGTGTGTACAAGACCATATATTGCTCATGTTATTGGTATTGTTAGCCCTTTTCTTTCTAATACGGGAAGAGAGCATTGGAATGTTGTAAAGTGGATTATGAGATATCTTTGTGGCACTTCTATTTTGAGTTTTTGTTTTGGTACATGAAGCCTATTCTTTGTGGTTACACTGATTCAAACTTGGCTGGTGATGTTGATACTCATAAGTTTACTTCAAGCTATTTGATTACTTTTGCAGGGAGAGCTGCGTCTTGACAATCTAGGTTACCAAAATGTGCTGTTTTATCTATTACAGAGACTGAGCTTATTGCTGCTATTAAAGCTTGCAAAGAGTTTTTCTGGATGAAGAGATTTTTGGGGGAACTTGGTTGTGCTCAAGAGAGGTATGTGTTTTATTGTGACAGTGTAACAACCCAGAAAACTAGTAGGTGAAACTAGAGCCTAACGAGTTTGTTTGTGATTTTGTTATGGGGTATCATGTTGAAAAATGTTATCCCGAGCTTAGGTTGAGGGGTTTAGGGGTTAAACGTCAAGGTACGACTCCCCAAAGACCAACCAAGGGGTCCTTGAGGAGGACCCTAAAGCCTAACCCCCAAGACTCCAAGAAACCAAAAAACTGTCAAATTCGAATGACCTATGACATTCCTTTCATAAATGACTAATGAATGTGTTCTAAGGCTATCTCTTGAATCGATAGGCCTATGGCATTCCTTTCATAATAAGCCAATGAACTAATGTAATGATGACTCTTGAATCGATAGGCCTATGGCATTCCTTTCCTAATTAGTCAATGCACAATGAATTGATAGGCTTATGGTATTCCTTTCATGTGTATAGTAATCTAATGACGAACCATGAATCGATAGGCTTATGGAATTACTTTCGTGAGGACTCTAGAGCTATCCTAATAATGAACCATGATTCAATAGGCTTTTGGCATACCTTCCGTGTGTAATGATGTGACTTGGGTCGATAGGCCAATGGAATACCTCTGAAGTACAATAATGTAATATGAATGAAATACTCTATGGGAATGGATGCTAAGCACCGAGTGGATATGGTAAGATGGAAAATCTCCTAATGTTAGGTTAGAGTTCCAATGAACATCTTCATATCCCATAACTATGTGACCACATAGGTCCTAGCTAGTGGATCCACCTAAGCTAAAATGTATCTAGTTCTACCTTAGGCAAGTAGGATACCCTTCTGTGGTGTCGGGTCATATCACACCGGATTCCATGGTTTGCTCACTTGGTCTACGTCGGTTAAACGCTTATTCCCACCATGTGAGATGTGCACTTTAGTTACTTGAGAGTTTCTATGAAGTGCGGGTGGTAGTATGGGGTGCCATCCATGCATTGCACGAGTACGCTTTGAGAGGGCTATAGTGAGTTCTCTAATGTCTTCATGACTAATGAAAGAAAGTGCTCTAAATGAAGCTAATGAAGAATGTTGATTCTTATATGCTTAAGTGTAATGATGCATACTATACTTGGATTGTATTATGAGTTACTTCCTTGTTATGTCTTATGAAATGTTTATGTCTCTTATGTATGAATATGGACAAATGATGAAGAGGATGAATGGTAAGTTCAGTTTTGGTAGCCTTAATGTTGTAGTTAGTGTGTATGGTGGTATGGGACGTTATTCATGCATTGCACAAAGTATGGCTTGGGTTTACTTAAGGTGAAAGCTTAATGTGATGAAATGGATTATATGTTGATTATGTTCTAATGTGATGAAATTACTTATATGTTGGTTATGTTTGTATATTATGCCTCTTTTACTTATGTTCATGAAGTTTTATCAAATTGGCATAAAAGCATGACTTTCAAATAAAATGTCCGTTTTAAGCATGTTTTTGCATGGCTATCATACTTAGTACATTAAATGTGCTAACCCATATTTCTTCATTTTTACTAAAGTGTAGGGATTGGCACTCGATTTTATTCTCCCTAGTTGAAGTTTGGATTGAGTTCTTTCAAGACTATTGGTATGTCCTCATGGATTCAACGACAAGTACTTTGATGTTTCATTTCTTTTATGTAATAGACATTTGTTAGACTTTCGATTGTAAAGGGCCGTGACCCTACTTTTGTTTCAAGATGTTGTTTTAGATGGACATGTGAGACTTGTAGACTTCCGTTGTTTTAAATAGAGTTTTTGATTGTATGGATTTAAAGCAAAGTTTTAATTCCCTTCTATTTTCCTTATATCGAATGTTATTAATACTATGAGGCCTGTATGACACTTTTCAGAGTCTTGTACGCCGTGTCACTTCTGGGGTATGGGCTTGGGTCATGACTAACATGGTATTAGAGCACATGATTTTTGAATGGTTTTTAGGATTTATACCTCACAAGGCACGTCTAGTAGAGTATTTTTCATCGGTGTGAGTCAAGACACATCTATGTGTGAGAGGCTATAGGACGTTAGGAACCTACACTTCTGTCATATTCTTTAAGTCGTGCCTTAGAGTTTTAACTCTATGAAGTCCTTTTTCCTAATCCTTCTCTTGTGTGTATAGGATATGAATACAAGAAGGGCTACCACAAGGAGAGTGGAAGAAGAGATTGTGAATGGGGGAGTTCCTCCCCAAGGTCCTCAAGGTGACCAAGTTAATCAAGGCAATCAAGTTATGGTGGATCCCCGACCATGACCAATGAGGAAGTTAGGTCAGGTCTTGTGATGATGGCTCAAGCCGTAACTACTCAAACCCAAGCCATGACGACCCAAGCTAGGGGTTTGAGGCTAATGTGAACCCTATTGTGAGCACTATGGCTTCTAGTTTGAGAGACTTTGTGATGATGAATCCTCCAGTGTTTCTAGATTCTAAGGTGCGAGAGGATCCCTAAGAGTTTTTGGATGAGGTGTATAAGGTAGTCAATGCTATGGGGGTGACTTCTATAGGAAAAGCCGAACTTTCCTCTTACCAATTGAAGGATGTTGCCCAAGTTTGGTTGACTCAATGGAAAAGCAATAGGCCGGTAGGAGCGGGTCCTATAGAATGGGAAAGTTTAAGAAAAAATTCCTTGGTAGGTTTTTCCCCTATGAAAAGAGAAAGGTTAAGATGGAGGAGTTTATCAACCTTAGGCAATGTAGCATGAGTATGCAAGAGTACTCCTTCAAATTTACCCAATTGTCTATGTATACACTATCTTTGGTGTCTAGCCCAAGGGATGAGATGAGTCGATTTGTAAAGGGTGTGTCCGACCTAGTTGAGGAAGAGTGTCGTACGGCAATGCTCCATTATGACATTAATATATCTAGGCTCATGGTGTATGCTCAATCTATTGAGGACTCCAAACTTAAGAGGAAGAATAAGGAGTTGAAGAGGTCTTGGTACGATGCGCAAGGTCAACCAAGGTTCAAAAAGAGAGCTTCTAACCAAGATTCTTCAAGCACTCCTAGGGTTAACCAAGAGAAAGGAAGTGGGTCTCCATTTCCTAAACCTATTTGCACCAATTGTGGAAAGAAACATTTTGGGAAGTGCCTAGCCTGTACTAGTGGGTGCTATTGTTGTGGAAAGAATGATCACCAAGTGAGAAATTTCCCTACTCTTACGGCCAAGGGAAGGGAGGCCAAACAAGCTTCTCTTAATGTCTCGAATCTTTATACTCCAAAGACTAATCGTTTCTATGCACTTCAAGCTAAAGATGGCAAAGGAGTTATAACAGATGAAGGCACTGGTATGTTGTTCCTTATAGTTGTGAATGCTTTGTTAAGGTCCTTATGTTATTTTCATGTTAGCCTTAGTTGGGTTTGCTCCCAAGGGGGAGATGCTATAGTGAATAGTAAGGTTGTAGAGAGTTCCGATATCCTTATCTCTTTCTTTTTATTCCTATTCAAGCTTGAGACCAAGAGTTCCTTGTAGCTTGTTTCATGTTTTGGAGTCAAGTGTGATTATGTGTTTCCATGGTCTCCTTATGTTATGCATGTTCTTGATGAGTTTATGTTTAAATGAGAAAATGAGTTTTATGAATTATGTTCCACATGTTGATGTGCATCTAGTATGAGTTGTCTATATGCTTCATGAGGTTAATTGTTGAACATGCCTAAATGTGCCTTTAAGAGAAATTGCATAATGTGCATAATGATGTTATGATGAGCATGATTTGAGTTGGATAAGGCAATTCCTACAATGAAATGAGAAGTGTTGAAGTTATGATGCATAATGAGTTTGTAGATGTAGTTCCTACCTCTTGTTTTGCATTGAACATGTTTGAGATGGAGTTGATGTTTGCTCCTAGATTTATGCATTGTTTATGATGTTGCATGCATTATGGGTTGTTATTCTTGAGTCATTAATCCCTTAATGTGTTTAAAGTTTCATTCGAGGACGAATGTTCCCAAGTGGGGATAATGTAACGACCCAGAAAACTAGTAGGTGAAACTAGAGCCTACCGAGTTTGTTATGGGGTTTCATGTTGAAAAATGTTGTCCCGAGCTTAGGTTGAGCGGTATAGGGGTTAAACTTCAAGGTAAGACTTCCCAAGGACCAACCAAGGGGTCCTTGAGGAGGACCCTCAAGCCTAACCCCCAATACCCCAAGAAACCAAAAAGCTGTCAAATTGGGATGACCTACGGATGGGGACCTACACCTCATAGGTCCATCCACGCCCTGTGGATGGCCTCCCTAGGTCAAGTCCCCTATTAGTGATCCTTAGATCCAAACCACAGACCAGCAGGATGGGGCGTCACCCCACCTACGGTCCGTAGGTAAGGGGTCGTAGGTCACCACTGTAATCTGCCAACTTTCTGCCAAGTGGATGGGTTAAGTGGTAAATTCCTAATTAAGTTAGTTTAGTTGGTGGCATTTATTAATGTATTTTAAGGGGTTTTAAAGTATTTAACTCCTTTTCCAATTGATTTATTCAAAACACAAATTAGAAACCTTCCCTCCTCTCCAAAAATCCTATTTCTAGAAGCCACCATTGGAGAAGAAGGAGGCAAGCTTTGAAGCTCAAGTTTTCAAATTTCTCAAGCAATTTTCGTGGAGTTGTTCCCTAAAAGGTATGGTAGTCTTCATCTTGACTTAGTTTCTTTCAAGGATCCAATTCAAAGATGATTTCAAGTCTCCAAAATACCCCAAAAACCTAGAATTTTCAGTCTATGCATGAGTTCAATTCAAAATGTTTTCAAAAGGCATTTAAGTGATGAATCATGGTTTAATTGATGTTTGAATTGTGAATTAAGATGATTTCTCCCTTTGAACCCACGTTTTCCCCAAAATCCTAAGATGTGATTTGTGATTGGGAATTGTTTAATCATGAAAGTATGTTGAATTGTTTATGTTTATATTGAATTAGTTATTGCATCATGTTAATTCCCTTATGTATTGTAGTATCTTAGATTTTTGGGTTGTGATTGATGTATAGCCTTGGAAGGAAATTTTATGAAGGATCTATGTATGAACATGATGTGAAGTACATGTATGTTATCTCAATGAAAGAACTATGATCATGTTTAGAATGTAATTGTGTTATAATTGAAAGCATATTCTCAATTAACACTCATGTATGATGATGATAGAATGTGAAGGGTTTCTATAATGTGATATTATATCTTGAATTGGTAGGCTTAGGCATCCTATTCTTGTATAAATGAAAGTAATGTGCATTGATGTATCTTGAATTGGTAGGCTTAAGGCATCATTTTCTTGTATTGATGAATGTGATCTTGAATAAGCTATCATGAGTTGGTAGGCCTAGGAATCCTCTCTTGTGTAATGAATGTGTATTGACTTAATGACTATGAATCGATAGGCCTATGACATTCCTTTCATAAATGACTAATGAATGTGCTCTAAGGCTATCTCTTGGATCGATAGGCCAATGACATTTATTTCATAATAAGCCAATGAACTAATGTAATGACGACTTATTAATCAATACGCCTATGACATTCCTTTCCTAATGAGTCAATGTACCATGAATCAATAGGCTTATTGAATTCCTTTCATGTGTATAGTAATCTAATGAGGAACAATGAATCGATAGGCTTATGGAATTCCTTTCATGAGGACTCTAGAGTTATTGTAATAATGAACCATGATTTAATAAGCTTATGGCATTCCTTTCATGTGTAATGATGTGATTTGGGCTGATATACCAATGGCATTCCTCTCAAGTACAATAATGTAATATGAATGAAATACTCTATTGGAATGGAGGCTAAGCACCGAGTGTATATGGTAAGATGGAAACTCTCCCGATGTTAGGTTATAGTTCCAATGAAAATCTTCCTATCCCATAACTATGTGCCCACATAGGTTCTAGCTAGTGGATACACCTAAGCTAAAATGTATCTAGTTCTTAGGCAAGTAGGATACCTTTCTTCGGTGTGGGGTTATATGACACCAGATTCCATGGTTTGCTCACATGGTCTATGTCGGTTAAACGCTTATTCCCATCATGTGAGATGTGCAATTTAGTTACTTTAGAGGTTCTATGAAGTGTGGGTGGTAGTATGGGATGCCATCCATGCATTGCACGAGTAGACTTTGAGAGGGGATATAGTGAGCTCTCTAATGTCTTCATGACTAATGAGTGAAAGTGCTCTAAATGAAACTAATGAAGAGTGTTGCCTCTTATATCCTTAAATGTAATGATGCATGCTATACTTGGATTGTATTATGAGTTACTTCATTGTCATGTCTTATGAAATGTTTCTGTTTCTTTTGTATGAGTATGGACAAAGGATGAAGAGGATGAATGGAAAGTTCACTTTTGGTGGCCTTAATGTTGTACTTAGTGTGTATGGTGGTATGGGACGCTATCCATACATTGCACAAAGTATGGCTTGGGGTTACTTAAGGTGAAAGCTTAATGTGATGAAATGGCTTATATATGTTGATTTTGTTCTAATGTGATGAAATGACTTGTATGTTGGTTCTGTTTGTATATTATGTCTCTTATACTTTTGCTCATGAAGTTATATCAAATTGGCATAAAAGCATGACTTTCAAATAAACTGTTCGTTTGTAGCATGTTTTCGCATGGCTATCATTCTTAGTACATTAAATGTGTTAACCCATATTTCTTCATTTTTACTAAAGTGTAGGGATTGACACTTGATTTGACTCTCTCTAGTTGAAGCTTGAATTGAGTTCTTCCAAGACTATTGGTATGTCCTCATGGATTCGAGGACAACCACTTTGATGTTTCATTTCTTTCATGCAATAGACATTTGTTAGGCTTTCGATTGTAAAGGGCTGTGACCCTACTTTTGTTTCAAGATGTTGTTTTAGATGGCCATGTGACACTAGTAGACTTCCGTTGCTTTAAATAAAGTTTTTGATTGTATGGATTTAAAGAAATTTTTTAATTTCGTACCATTTTCCTTATATCGAATGTTATGAATGCTATGAGGCTTGTGTGAGACTTTTCAGAGTCTTGTATTCCGTGTCACTTCCGGGGTATGGGCTCGGGTCGGTACAGACAGTCAAAGTGCTATTTATCTTGGTAAGAATTCTCTATTTCATGGTCGATCTAAATACATTGATGTGAGGTATCATTGGATTTGACATGTGTTGGATTCTATGTTGTTTGAACTTGAAAAGATCCATACCAATGATAATGGTTTCGACATGATGACTAAAGCTTTGCCAAGGGGGAAGTTTGAGGATTGCTGCATGATCTTCGGGATGACGGTCTCCTCCACATTGTTGTGAGGAGGGAGAATTGTTAGGTTTAGGATCTTTTTTCCCTTCCTATGTGGATAAAAAAAAGTCTTAATAGGACCAACCCACTTTAGCCCATAACCCCAATATTATGTGGCATATATAAGACTTATTTGGTCTTATTTTCAGAAACACAAGAGGGAAAAATGAAGAGAGATTAGCTCATTTTTTGGTGAAATCTCTCCTTTAATTCTCTGGTTTTGGTGTAATTATCCTATACCAAACAAAATATTAAAAGTAAGACAAATACAAGGATATAATTATTTTAGTAACTTTGATTGCAAATCAGGGTTTTATCATCTAAAGTTAGAAGAAGAATCTAAAAAATTAACAGCTTTCACAGTATCACAAGGATTCTATGAATGGAATGTACTACCTTTTGGATATAAAAATGCACCAGGAAGATACCAACATTTCATGGATAATTATTTTAATCAACTAGAAAATTATATAGTCTATATAGATGATATATTATTATATTCACTAACAGAAGACGATCACATAAGATTATTAGAAAGATTTATACATATCATAACATACTCAGGAATAAGTCTAAGTAAGAAAAAGGCAGAAATAATGAAAACCCAAATAGAATTTTTAGGAATACAGATAGATAAAAATGGTATAAAATTCAAAACCATATAGTACAAAAAATAATAAATTCTGACGAACAAATAGATACAAAAAAGAATTACAATCATTTTTAGGATTAGTAAACCAGGTAAGAGAATATATACCCAATCTGGCAGAAAATCTAAAACCTTTGCATAAAAAACTAAAGAAAGATGTAGAATATTATTTTGACAAAAAAGATCAAGAACAAATTCAAAAAATAAAACTATTATGTAAGAATTTACCAAAATTATATTTTCCAGATGAAAATAAAATATTTACATATATAGTAGAATCAGATGCAAGTGAAATAAGTTATGGAGGAGTATTAAAATACAAATATGATAAAGAAAAAATAGAGCATCATTGTAGATATTACTCAGGAACATTTACAAATTCCAAAATAAAATGGGAAATAAATAGAGAAGAATTATATGCCCTATATAAATGCTTATTAGCTTTTGAACCATACATCGTCTATAACAAGTTTATTG
>JAJOOH010020751.1:0-40268 GCA_029582605.1 Solanum gracilifrons | reverse complement strand
TTAAGTTGTTAATTATTATTATGTATAATACTTTTTTGGAAATATTAAAATGATATATATAGTAGAATATAATATTGAAGAAACTTCCTTTTAAAAGTCCCACAAGTATAATATTTAATATTCAAGATTGGGAAAAGTCCCAATCTTGAATATTATATATTATAATTGGGCCTAAACTCTCTTTTATAATATATATATAATAAAATAAAATAAAATATAGAAATAGAATATATATATATATATATATATAATACTTTTTTGGAAATATTAAAATGATATATATAGTAAAATATAATATTGAAGAAACTTCCTTTTAAAAGTCCCACAAGTATAATACATAATATTCAAGATTGGGAAAAGTCCCAATCTTAAATATTATATATTATATTTGGGCTTAAACTCTCTTCTATAATATAGTAGAAAATAGTAATTGAGATGGCACAACTATTGATTAAGTGGACCGGCCCATTATGGATAAGTCCAGGCACAACTGGCCTTCATTCAGAATGGAAAGTATATACATATTGTATTGTACGGTATCGTATTGTTTAATGAATATAATATTTGGATAAATTGTATCGTTCTTCGTTATTATATAAATATCACATATCAACAATTTGAATCATAAACCTATAAGAAAAGTAGGATACGAGCAAAGCTACTATAAAAAGTTAAGATAAAGAATATTGTGAAGCCGATGTGGGAAATTAGCTTGCTCGTTGGGTATATTCAAACAACGGACCTGGACTCCTTTTATTTCTTGTTTTAGTCCCATCTAAATGAAGCCCAATTTTGTTAATACATAGAAATATATTTAAGGGCATATTACAGAAATCACATACTTTTAAGGCAAAATTACAATTTATCCCTTAAAAGTTTATAATTACAGAAATTCCTCAAATGGATACAATAATATAAGCGCTGATACATTAATCTGATGCGCGAGATACAATAATATAAGCGTTGATACATTAATCTGATGCGCGAGATATAATAATATAAGCGTTGATACAATAATTTGATGCGCGAAAATGAGGGATTTTGGAGATTTGTAAAACTTATAGGGGATAATGGTAATAAGTAAACTAAAATGTGGGATTTGTGTAATTTTTCCTATATTTAATATTGTGCTTTGAGATTAGTATAATGAAAGGCGGATAGTTGAATACCTTTCATTGAAACATTACGTAGTGAACTTACAGACATATGCTAATTATATAGGTTAAAAATTACCCTTCAATGCATATATAATAGATTTGCCACTGGCTTAGCGATTAATGAAATGGAATGAAAATCATAAGGTCTTAGATTTAAAATCCAACGATAGCAAAAAAATATTAGGTAATTCCTTCTCATCCGTTCAAGCTTGAATATGAACAGATTAACCCGATACTTGTGTTGATTGGAGATAGTTAGTGCTCTATAGAACAAGTCGAGGTACGTGCAAGTGAAACTACACATATAAATGGACAAGTCCATAACAAACTTTGATCTTATAAATTTCTATTTAATTTTATTAGTCGGGATGATTCATCTATATATTAACACAAATTATATTAATGCCCAAATTCAAATCCAACACACTTATTTGACATTCCTTTCAAGATTATATAAGCAATAAACAATGACCTTATCTTACTTTATTCATGACAAAAAATAATAACATCCAATAGTAAGTCCATCATAATACAATACATTACAAGAAAGAGAAATAACAACAAGAAGAAGTTAGTAAAATGGAAAACAACATAAACTATGAAAAAATCCAATAATAATAATAATAAAAATATTATTTCTCAAGATAATCAGCAGAAGCTTTCATGATGGCAAGAAAAGCTTGGAGGTTGGGAATAGCAAGATGAATATTTTCAACATCTTTAGTCTCAAAATCAATTGTAAGTTTGATGAAAGATGAAATTTCATCCTTCTCAATGACTTCAAATTTGATTCCATAGAAAGTGAATCCAAGATCAAGATATCCACCTTCAACAACCTCTACTTGCTTCACTCTTTTTTCATCATCCATTAACACATACTTCTCTTTATATGGAGGATTTCCAGGTAAACCTAATGCATTTTGTCCAAAAAATAAAGTTATAGCTAATCCAAGTTATTGTAATCAGTCGTAGTTAGACTTGACATAAAATTTGGAAAAGAAAAAATGATTTTTAAAAGTTATGGCCTTAAATATTTCATAACATCGGTGTGGATACAATTTTTTTGAAACATACGTTCTTCAACATGCATGTCGTAGTATCTGTGTGGCTATAAAGGCTTCTCATTAAGGAAATAAATTGAAATATGTCACTTCTTTTTTACGAGGACTGAAAAGAAAATAATATCAAACAAAATAGAATGAAGGAGGTATAAGATTGTTGCGTAATAAGTAGAATTAATTGATTGGGTGTAAACACCAACTACAAGTAAGTAATCACTATGGACGACGTCACCTATACAAGAAGAGGAAAAAGGAAGAGATAATTGTGTGTATGCAAAATACGTATCTTATATTTATTGATTTGATGTAAATTCGATTGATAAATTTTATGAGGTTTGAAGTAGATTAGTAACTTACTAACTTGCACTAGTGTACCAGCTCCTCCATTGCCTTCAATCAACTCAACTTTTTCAACAATGTGTGGGAGTTTTTCAACAATAAATTTTGGAAATTCATTAGAGCTATAGAGATTCCAAACTTCACTTGCTGCTGCATTTATTTGTACTTGCTCTGTAAATTTCCCCAACATGTTTTTTTTATAGTAGTTGCTATGAGACACACACACATATTATATATATAAAATACTAGATGCAAAGTGGGGTCCAACAAACCATACTTAAATGGCCTTATGTATTAATTTTCTATTTCAATTTATGTGACATGTTTTTCTTTTTAGTCGGTCTAAATAAAAACACATTTTCTTATAATTTGACGAATGTTCATGTTGCCTATGTTGAGTCTCATTTATTTGATAAAGCATCTTTTATTGATATGAGACCAAATTATCAGCGGAAAAATATAGAAAAAATACCTTTAGAGTGTAGATATTGAAATTCCAAAAATACTCTTGATATAAAATTTAAACTTTTAAAAATACTCTCGACATGATACAGACATGTCGACGAAGAGGAATCTGCTTGGCCTCTTATTAATATTTGATGATATATTAGTTGATAAAGATAAATTTCAACCACAAGTGCATAATCATAATTGGCCGGCTTTCATATTTTAATTGGTTGACGTGACTTCCTTTTATGCCAGGGCATTTGTATGGGGACATCTATTTTGCTAAAATTGGATATTTTTTTAGTTGTTTTAAATTTTATCCCCATTTATTATTTTATGTAAAAATGGACAATTTACGTAAAATAGCATAATTTTTACTATTTTATGTATAAATGGCATAATTTTGACTAGTTTTATATGCTTTCTCATGTTATGTAAGGCGAGGAATAATTCGTTCACAAAGTTTTAATGAATTGATAGAATAAATTGTGTTTGTGAGTTATAATGGTTATGCGAGTATACTCTGGTACAAATTGTATACGCATGGCAAAAATTGTTGTTTTATTCAATTGTTCACAAATTTTGCCACATTGACAAGATTTCGTGTTGTTTTTATTCTACTTATCTTGTTAACAAATTGATATTATGAGCCACTAGGCATAAATTAAATTGCTAAAGAGGGAAAAAAAATCAAAGATCAACCGATTATATAGTCTATTCTAAGTGGTGTAAGAAATTTATACATTGATCTTTCATTGAATTAAAATATTATTATAAGTGATCTAATTATATAAATATTTATTTTATATCGTTACTATGTAAAACTTAAACTCATCGAAAAAGACTAAGCTCGTCTAGAGGGAGAATCAGTTGGAGCGACATTGACTTTGAAAGCCCAATTATACAGCCCATCCTAAGTGGCCCATTAATACAAATTAAGTCACAACCCATTTTTATAGGTGACAAAAATATTTTTGAAAAATTACGAGGAATTGACACAGACATACAACTATTATATATAATTGGCAATATATACTCCAATATTAATTAGCAATTAATAGCCTAAAATAAAATTAGCACGTATTAACCTAAAAGAAATAAAACCAACTTTTTATAGTTTTTATCTTTTTATCATGTGCAACCAACCCGCATTAATTAAGGAGATGTGAAATTATTTTTTCTTCCTTGTTTTCAACTCCTATAATTAAGGAAGTTAGCTCTTCAATTTCTTTAAATTCTTAAACTCAACTTTATTTAACCATCTATTTAAAAAAAAATAGTAACGCAAGCAAATATACATATGAAAAGGATTTTAGAAAGAAAACAGAAGAAGGTTGAATAGCCTAAATTTTCGCAAAAACAAAATTGAAAAAACTTCAATTCTACAAATCATGAAATTCAACAATTAATTTGACAAGAACAAGATTATATATAAAGATGATTTTTAGCAGTATCCATGAAAACACATATTGTTATATCTGATTTTCATAAACAGATTGAATTAAGGAGAAGAACTGAAATTAGGGAGAGAATTACATATGAAAAGAATTCTGAAAAGAGAAAAAAGAGACAAAAAAGAGAAGAATTCTATTTTAAAAGTGTTGACAAAATAAATAAAAAAAATAACCAACCTTGTTTTTGTTTTGTTTGTGGACAAACGATATCCGGTCAGGCCTATGGCTGGATCCTTTTAGATCTACGGGTCGGCCGGCCCCGGCCGCATAGGAACATGTATTGATGTACCAGATCGGCTAATGCTCCCAGGTTGATGCAATGTGTTCCACCAATTGACTGAAAAAGAGGGATGGATTTCAACCTTGCTTTTTTAGGTCTCAGGCTAGCTTTTGACTTATATGGCGCTTAGGCTTAGCTCATCAAACAAGTGCGCCAAAAGTGGGGGATGGTATCATATTCTCTTATAAGAGAGGCACGCCTGCTTTTAGCTCGTAGTTTCACTCTTGCTTTTGCCTTACCTTCTATTATATTAGTAAAGGGCGAATGGGGGGGGCGTGTGCAATAGTTTTCTTACTTTCTCTCGACCGCTTCAATGCCTATAATTTGAGAGATAAGAGGAAAGCCCTCTCTCGAATTCGAAGATGTAACACAAAAAATGACTCCCTTCGCCGGGATGTCAGCAGGTTAGGCAGCTCTTAGATTTCCTGTATCGGAGAGAGAAGCTGAGTCGGGGTTTGACTAGAAGCAGCCACCCTTGAAAGAGTGCGTAATAGCTCACTGATCGAGCGCTCTTGAGCCGAAGAGGAAAGGGGCTAAGCGATCTGCCGAAGTATGAGAGAGCGATTCGACATGATCTTCGAAAGAAGCAAAAGAGCCAAGGAGCATCCTCGAATCCTGATCAAGCCCCTGAAGCTGGAAGATTGCGCATCCGATCATCGAGCGGCGTGCTCAACGAAAAGCAAGCTTTCTTCCCAGTTGCGATTAGGAACGTCCGTATAGCATCAGTCAATTTACCGTCGGGGAATAGAATGGAGCGGACTAATACTCTATTCGACTATACATTTAAAAAAAGAAAAGAAAAATAACTATTCAATGCCAAATAACTAAAACAAAGTCTTTTTCTTGCTAAAAAAATTAAAAGTGAGTTATTTATTGCTAATTTAGTCTATAGGGTGTTATGCTGTGCCATTTGGTAAAAAATGACCTAGATACATCACTTTACGTGATTTATGTATTGTAATTATTATTACTTTACTTACTATATATAAGAGTCTACGGCAATCAGCTCTTCGTCAACATGACAGCTTGCCGACCAAGGGGTAAATTAGGTATTACAAAACATAATCGCTGTTATTGACTTGTACCAACTGCTATCATGATTATTTTGGACAAAAAACCCAAAGCATATTTATGTATTTATTCATTCGTCCTTTCTCAAAATGTATTACTACTCTGACTTATAGACCCCAACTGATACTTAATTACTACGCGCCATGTGCTTTTTTTAATCTGCTTTTTCACAAAGTGTGATCCTTCGTCCTTACTCTTTATGCAACTTTTTAAATAGAGTCATATATTTTTAATTAATTACTGGAGCAAGGTGCCCCTTTTTATTTAAATAATAATTCTGTACAAACTTTGGTCCCAACAAAATTACATAAACTAAAAAAGAGAAACTAAATATTTTGATCAAGTCCATTAAGGGAACCAGTCAAGTTTCATTGCTATCCTCTTTTTGGCTCATCTGATTAATTTATTTTCTTGTAGGACTGCTCACAAGTCATCTCATCAATTTCAGCTTAGAGACTTCAAATTTGACTCCGTGGGCTTGTTTGTTGTGAGTTGAAGTAGCCTAGACTAGTTAATTTAAATTATGTCCTCCGTGTTGCAATTTAAAATTAAAACAAGTGATAAATATTTATGTAGCTATAAATAATTTTATTAAGATTAAAATGAATATTTTAAAATTAAATTGTATCATTATATATACATATTATTTTACTACATATATGTAGTAAAGTCGTAATAGTAATATTTTTCATTACTATTTAGTATTTTCTTTGTATTAAATTTATTTCTATGATATTATTCTTTCTGTTGATTATAAATTAAAAAAATTGTATAAATAATACTATAAATAATAATTAACAACATATATATTTAAAAGCTATGTAAAAGAAAATTCAATTGACTCTTGACATTCTATTGGTGCCACAGAAAAATGAGTTAGATGATAAACATATATTATTCGAAATTGACGTAAAAAGTACTATAAATCACAATAATTAACAATTTTTAAAAATACATATAAAAAAATCACTTGACTCCAAAAAATCTATCAATGCCACATAAATTGAGGCATGGGAAGTAACATATATTATTTGAAAATTATGTTAAAAAGGTACTATAAATTACAAAAATTAACAATTTAATATGTTTAAAAAAACATAAAAAGGTTAATTTTTGAAATCCTATATATGCCACGTAAATTGAAACAAAGAGAGTAATAAAGCAAGTATAAATTACAATAATTAACAACTTAAAATATTTTTAAAATCATATAAAAATTTCGATAACTTCTCAAGTTTCATGATATCACATAAATTAAGACAAAAAAATTAACATATATTGGGCCCGTGCTGGCACGAGGTCATGTATCTAGTAAATGTATAGATCACCCTAGTCAAAGATCAGTTGGAGCAACATTGACTTAGGAAACCAATTATATATAATCTATTCTTAATAGCACATGATTAATAAAAAATTAAAGGCATAACATATTTTATGTTATAATATATATTTTCCAGCAGCCAAGATGGAAGTCTTTTGAGTCCAAATTCAAACTTGGCAATTGTAGCCATTTACACATTTTTGTAAATTTTACATGTTGTACTACTATAAATACCACTAGAAAAACTAAAACATAACATAAAACAAGTTCATAATAACATTCTTTCACGAATCACCGCTTACTAAAAATTCTGCGTGTACTTTGTCAGTATCAATCACCACCGTTAGGACGATATGAAGGGGACAATTTCAGATGAGATAGAAGTGAATGTGCCTGCAAATGTAGCATGGGAGCTCTATGGAACATTACATTTGTCTAGATTCATTGTGCAAGAGTTGCCTACTCTTCTTAATAAAGTTGATGTGCTTGAAGGTGATGGTAGTACTGGAACTGTCCTCAAAATCACTTTTCCTGAAGGTACGCAAAATCAATCTAATCATCTTAAATACGATGTTCATCGAGGGAATGATATCTTATGTCCACTTACAATCTGAATAGAAAATATATGATTCAATGAAGATCTTGTGTTTTCATTTAAAGATCCCATGTGTTATTTTTTCCTCTTATGTAGAATAAAGGTCATATAGCTTAAATCACACTCGTAATGAGCTACAAAATCAAATCTCTCGTGTTTATATATTGGATCTAGAAACTTTGCTAGAAACAAGCAAGATGAGATCGCTCTGCTTCCTAGACAAGACTTGTTTCATATGAGCCAAGTGTAGTATGTTATAGTAGTAGGTACTTCTACTCCCTTTCGTGATTGTTGGATCATTCTAGTGCTTCAGGTTATACGATCCCCCATCAAAAAACATCCAAACATAAAATTGTATAAGACTTTTAGTGATTAACTCAGCGTGTGAGATGTAGTATGGTAACAAAGAGGAATCATTTACTTCATTAAATGAACAACAACAAAATCAACAATCAATGTAATTCCACAAGTGAAGTCTGTGTAGGGTAGAGTATGCACATGTCTTACCTATAGATAGTCTGTTTTTATAAGACCCTCGACTCAAGAAAAGAATAAACACTAACATTTATAAAAACATTAGTAACACCATCAAGAAACTTAATTAAATGATTATTAATTATGTTTTTTGTTTGTTGTTAAAATAGGTACACCAGGAATACCTTATTTCAAGGAGAGATTCAACATAGTAGACAATGAAAAAAGATACAAACAATCTCAAGTTATTGAAGGTGGATATGTTGATCTTGGCTATACTTTTTATGGAATTAGATTTGAAGTGAATGAGAAAGATGAAAATTCATGCATCACAAAATTTACAATAAATTATGAAGTTGAAGATGTGAAACTTGCAAGTCATGCATTCACTATGTTTGAGCCATTGCAAACTATCATCAGATCAGCCAAGACTTATTTAACAAACAAGACACATATATGATTTAGTCTCTTATCAAGCTAAGTCATATCATCTAATTCATTAAGATGACCAAATTTCTATTTTTATTTCTATCAAATTCAAGAGTACTTGTAATATTACACTGAGTATGTTGTTGTTGTAGTATGATATCGAACAACATTTCACACATAATAATTAATTATGTGATGCAAAAATAATAATATGCAAAATCCAATATTTTTCATTGTGCATTAGTTTGTCCATCCAATATATTTAATTAAACTTTGAGTATTTCGGGACTTAGTGAAGATGAATTCCCAATTAATCGATTATTGTCCGATTAGGAGCAAGGTTTGAAATAGCAAAAAAAAATTGTCAAATGTTTGAAGAAATTTCAGATCAAAATTGGACTAAAAAAATTTGGACCATTTCTCGATTTGTGCGTGTCATCCTTGCGCAGGGGCCATGCTAATCTTCTCTGTATCGTTCCAATTTTATCGGATGTCCCCGAAGGGACAAGCATACATGTTAATATTCCGCCATATAAACTAGACAAAGAAGCTTTATGCATCGATGAGGGATAATTTGCTTGTTGGGTTTCTTTTGCGGGCCTGGATCTTCCATCTGAATGGGCCGGCCCTTTCTTATTTCTCTTGCTTCATGGACTTCGATGGAAAAACACAAAGTAGAACCATGATTTATCGGTAATGAGTTATTGGTTTAACTGCTTTTAATAATGGTATTGGTACTTTTATTTTATTGGGGTATCGGTTCTACGTTTTGGATTTTTTCTTTATGTATTAACCGATAACTGATAGTAAATTAGTAAGTTATAATTATACCCTTTGATATATAAAGTTCTTCGCTAGGGTGTAGTTTCTTACTTTTACTTCTCACTATATTAATTTTTTTAGTAATTCTATAATGTGTGAGTGTCATCTTTGAGTAAGGTGCAATCTACCAACTCATAATATGAATGGTTCATTTGGGTTGTTATTTTGTTTCTAAGTAATTTTCATTGAAGAAATTATGTGAAATCTTAATGGCTAAGTTGATAACCAAATTAATATTGATCGATAACCAATAAATCAATATTTAACAATTTAATATCGGTTTATATGATAAATATCTATGTTTAATTTTATTCGTTTAAAAAAGAATAATATCTTTCTAGGCAAAACTCTTCTATTTTAAATTTCATATTTTGTCTTTAATGTCATGTATTTATAGTCATAAAAATGACACATTCCATCTTCAATGGCTCGAAACCAAACTTTTTGATTCAAAGTGAAGAAATCTTATTCATTCCATCACAACTCTTGATAGTCACTGCTAGTGCATATTGTTAAAACTCTTTTGTGTTTTTGTTTTCCATATGGTGTATGACTATATTGCTCGGACTCTTTAAGAATATCGATACGAGTGTGTTGATTTCTCCAGGATTAGTGCATTTTTGGAGGACCCAAACGAATACGACATTAATATTGAAGAGTTTGAGCAACATTTGTATCTGATACCTGCTTTGAGCCCCAAATCAATCCAAATTCGCGTTAAAAAGTTCCAATTTTAAAGGTAAAAGCTCCTTATCAAAGACAGTTTCATATCTAAGATTCGGAGTTAAAACTCTTCTGGTAAATTATATGACAAAATGATAGTAGTAAGATTTTAAAGGGGTGTGGTCACTTTGTCTTGTTTGTTATAGACAACCAACTCATGCTTTTTTCACCAAACTGACAGGTTCCAACTCAACAATTTTGATGGGCCTCATTTGTGTGGTCCTAAAATAATTTTAGCCATGCTCTTTGAAGTCATTGTAATTTGTAATGGGCTCACCTACCCCTTAACTACATTTGTGGTTCTCCAAAGCCTTAGGATTTGAAAACAAAAGCATATGAGCCACAAAGTCATCAAACACTCTATATATGGTCCAAAATTTGTCCCTTTCTTGTATACACTTTCCCTCTCCTTGATATATTTGGAGATTTACTTAAAAATACCAACCATAACAAATTCAATATAATTCAAGAGGCGAGGTTTGAAGATGGTAAAATGTTTGCAAATCTTATTCCTATTTTGAGAAGGTAGAGAGGTTGTTTTTGATAAACCCTCGACCATACAGTTGGAGATTATTACACGATTTGCAAAGAGATAAATAAAGAAGTTCATCTAAGGCAGAGATAGAATTTGAAGTTTATGAGTTTTGAATTTGTCAATAAATTCATAACTCGTCTTAGTTATTGGTTTTACAATTACATATATATTAAAAATTACCGAAGTTGTCCGAACTTTAGAATTCATGATATCTCCATTATTTACACTCCTTTTTTTTGCCCCCTACCTTTCTTTACCTGATCCATCACTTTCAACCAGCTAATTTGTAAGCCCATTAAGTTCCCATATGTTCTAATTAGTTTTGCTATTATAATTAACACTGATGCCTCCCACGTTAGTTCAATTTTTATTATATAGAGTCTAATAGTGTTTTACTCCATTCGTGGTCTTGAAATTTCATGTTAATTATAAAATAAAAGTGTACGATGAATCCCTTCAATTGTAATTGTATATTTGACCATATTCAAACCTCAAAATAGAGATTTTATTTAACATCGTGTTTTAACTCCTTCAATAGGCCTAATTAATATTGGTCACATGAATCAAAATTAGTGGAGCAATGAATAACATATTTAGTACTATCTTTTTCCTGACTCGTACCTCATAATTTGTATTCAGAATTAGTAGCTCCATAACTTAATCACTTACGAGTTATATCACTTGTATGGACAAACTATATACTTTATATGTTAACGTTCGTAATAATTCCTCTTTCATTATTTATCATTGTTCGCAATGCATATTATAACTCAAAGGGATTCATTTTATAGATAGTAACTCGTCAAAGTATCTTATCGCGATCTAAGTGTCAAATTTGAATCGTGACAATATATGACTTAAATTTTCCCTAACAAAAGATCAACTAAGGAAGGTTCATTCATTTACACCCACTGTTTTTGCAAAAATCTATATTTCAAATGGAGGAAAAAGATAAGAGGAAGCTGCTTTAGACTGTGGATAGAACCAAATGCCCATACTTAGGTATGGATTTATTTGAATGATTGAAAGATATAGAAGCGGAACTAGAATTTTGAAGTATATGAATTCAAAAATATTGTCATTTTAAATTATTGAAGTAATCTACATATATTTAGTTAATTTCTTAAGATAAATATAGGATTTGGATGAATATTATTAAATTTGATTTAATTTGTAAATTATACTCTAGCTCCGCCCCGAAAAAGGATGAGATGTGTACATTTTTGCTATCCTTATGACATAATTCTAACTTCCAACTTCCTTGGGGCTGCTGACATTTTTAGAAGCTCAGTCTTCTGTACATATCTAATATCCTTTTCCAATTCAAGAAACAACAACTTGTTTATGGAAAGCCCATTCTTATTTTAATTATATCTAACCACCCTTGCTGACATATGATCATAGCTGATATTGTTTCTGTCTCAATTTATATGATGATTTTTGAAAATTTGTAATTAGTTAAATAAATGTTTTTGAAATTCGTAATGTAAAATAAGTCATAAATATTTGTATAATTATAATTAAATTATTTCTTTATAGGTAAAATGGTAAATATAGAGCTAATATATATTAGTAAATGCTTATATATATATAGAGAGAGCTAATATATATTAGTAGTCGATAAGAAGTTTTGTTTATGGGAGATTATGTTAATATTTTTCAATATTAGTTTTATTATATGTAGGCCGTTTGGTCAAATAATATGTTTTTAGTATGTTATTATTTCTCGTCTGATTTATCGACTATATGATTTGCAATTGTAAGCTTTCACATGACGTCTGATCACTTTCGAACCCAACACATATCTGTATAATCTCTCTCACACATAAAATTTGAGAAAAATAAAATATAAGTACATCTTATAATTTTTACGTTGGAGAGATGGATCGATTGTTTCTGAAATACCTTCCGCTTAATAGATGACAAATTATAAATAATACTCATATATGTAAACAAAAAATTATTAAAGGTATGCGAGTTTTACAAGTGGACCGTTCAAAAAGAAACGTGTCTTTCAACTAACTTTTAATTTCTAACTACTTAGATAACAATGGCAATATCGTAAATACCCTCCATAAGCAATGTCAAATTCAAAATTAAAATCCATGTCTCAAAATTGTTCAATACTAGTAAATGTGGCTCATCTTTCTCCACCAAATTTATATTTATAGAACTCACACTTTCACTCTCACTCACACTAAATTCACCCAAAAAAAATCCCACCATTTTCTCTTCTTATCCTTTTTTTTAATTATTGTGAAATTTTTTTTAAAATTTTGGTGTAAAAATGGCTGGAAATGGAGTATTTGCAGAAATAATTGATGGAGAAGTGTACAAATATTATTGTGAAGGAGAATGGAGAAAATCAGCTTCTGGAAAATCTGTTGCTATTATTAATCCCACTACAAGAAAAACACAATACAAAGTTCAAGGTATGTTTTTTTTTATAGAAAAAACAAATTATTTTTCAAGAAAAAAATAATTCAAGGTTGATGTTTGTTTGAGATTTTTCTTTGATGAATTTTGTGTCATATGTTTATGGGGTGAAGGGGAGCGTTGACGTAACTAGTAAAGTTACTTCTGTGTTACATAACATGGATCAAGTTGCGTATAATAGACTCTTGTAGTTTTATCTTTTCTTGGAGCTATGTATAACAGCAGTTTAGTGCATCAAATTGTTTGGATTGCTTTGGAATTTGTTGTAGTGTACGGGGCGAAATCAAGATTTTAACTTTATGAGTTCTGAGTTTTAGAATGACGACTTCTAGTGGTAATAACTGGAAAAATGTTATGTATACATAGTTGATGAATTTTCTGGCATATGTTTCTGGGGTTCCTTGAATTTTGTGCAAAGTGCTTTGGAATTTGTTGTACTAGTTGAGTCAAGACTTCAACTTTATGAATTCTGCATTTTAGAACGATGACTTCAAGTGTTAATAATTAAGTTCTGAATGTAATGTTTGCACGGCGGCCGTAGCTGACTTTTGTCTCTGCAGGGATGGAACTAAACTTCTGCTTATGGAGCAGAATCTATAGTTTTGACCCAAACCATGTATTTATGTTTAAAAAGACCATTTAATATGTATAAATAATCTATTTAGAACGTCTATTTTAAAATTCAGAACCATAAACTCAAAATTGTAGCTTCGACTTTGATTGCATTTAATACTTTCAGACTTAAGTGTTCTGTTTTCTTGTAGAATTTTATGATCATTGGTCACATTGGGAGGTGGGAAACAGCCAAGAAATCCCAATACTAGATTCTCTTTATTTATTTTTTGTCTATTCACAATTTTAGTTATATATACATTGATAGTGTAAAAATAATTACACCATCGTCAGTGTAGTTTAACCTATTATAACATGTTACTTAACATTTTATTCTGTTGTAGGTAAATGTCACCGATAAGTGACTTGATTGTGTAAAACTATCGAGTCAGTATATAGAACGTAAACTCTTAACTAACACATTGGTAAAATTTCTTGATTTTGCATCCAGGTTTTTCCTTGCACTTTTGCTTGTATTGTATTATTTGGTCTACGTACTAGAACTGATAACATTCGAGATTTGTTGTTCTTTTTTTTTTTGGTTCAGCATGTACACAAGAAGAGGTGAACAAAGTAATGGAAATAGCAAAAGCAGCACAAAAATCATGGGCTAAAACACCACTATGGAAAAGAGCAGAGTTACTTCATAAGGCAGCTGCAATTTTGAAAGAACACAAAGACCCTATTGCTGAATGCCTTGTTAAAGAAATTGCAAAACCAGCTAAAGATGCTGTCACCGAGGTACTTCGTTGTCGATTAACAAAAAGAAGAATTTAAGTTATATACACTGAATGAGTCCTATGTTGCTCGGACTAATCTAGAAATGTCGCCTGGTGTGTGTCGGATCCTCCAAAAGTAGTGAATTTTTTGGACGATCCGACATAGGAGCGGCAACATTTTTGGAGATTCTGAGCAACATATACATTGACCTATGTTACTTCGACTCTCCAAAAATTCCTCCGGATATGTGTCGGATCCTCCAAAAGTAGTGCACTTTTGGACAATCAGACACATGTGCGGCAACATTTTTGGAGAGTCCAAGTAACATAGATGCTGATGGTGTAAAAATCTTGGATCTATTACTGATGTTTAACTAGTGATCGATAGCATGTGGTAGCCATGTTTGTCTATTATTATGTTGTCAGTACATAGAACTTAAAACTCATAAAATACTGTATGGATTCTAAAAATAAATTAATTGGTTTATCGGCTGATAACGTTGTGAATTTGATGAAGGTTGTGAGGTCTGGAGATCTGGTTTCTTACACTGCTGAAGAAGGAGTTAGAATTCTAGGGGAGGGTAAGTTCTTGGTATCTGATAGTTTCCCTGGAAATGAAAGGACCAAATACTGTCTAACATCCAAGGTACATTTCTTGACTAATCGATTTAACATCGCTTTATTATAATGTCATTTATAATCGATTTGCGTTAGCTGTCAAAGGATCAAGATATTTTAATGACTTTGTCTACAACTTCAGTAGTTTCATTTCATTGTTTTGCAAAGCATGTTGTCTTTATACGTATATCAAAACGTTGGATCGATGAGCTTGGCCTATAAAGAATATGCTTAGGGAATATTACTAGACTTATTAAAGTTGGAACTTCAGATAATAGGACGAAGACAAGTTTGAGGAAACCAAAGAGATGATCCCCCGTCCCAATCAATGTGTTGCACTTTGAGTGGACATGGAGTTCAAGAAAGGAACAAAAGTCGTTTTTAAACAAACCATATATATTTGTGTGGTTGTAATCATAAAATGAGAAATTTAAAGTTCATTTCTATTAAATATAGAAACATATCGTTCTTTCTGGACAAACTAAAAAGAGAAGTGTTTATCACATAAATTGGGACAGACAGAGGGAGTATTCAACATTCAGTTTGTCTTTTCACGAGTGAAGCCATCACCTTCAAGGCTTTAAAGATGTTCCGTCAAGACAAATGTTTTTTGTTTGTCTATTTAAAAGGAAGGCAACATAAACCGATTTCAAGTTAGACGAGGTTGTGAGGACATTTTTTTACCTGAATCTGTACTAGTCCAAATATAAATCGAAAAAAATAAATAGATGAAAATGTAGAAACTCATAACATCACCCTATAACCACTCAATGTCTCATATTGTCTGTAAATTTTCCGTTATCAGTAGCAAATACAGATTGGAACTCATGTTTCATACTTAAAATGTTGATATTAATTTTATCGGTAATATACTGATGATTATGACCTACACGTCCGTGGACTACAGATACCGTTGGGTGTGATCCTAGCCATTCCTCCTTTCAACTATCCGGTCAATCTTGCCGTCTCCAAGATTGCTCCTGCACTGATTGCTGGAAACTCTTTAGTCCTCAAGCCTCCAACTCAGGTTACTTCACTAAAATTCGATCTCAGATTAGCTGTATTATAATGCATCAAATTCTTACTATATAGTTTCTCTGATTTATCAATAGTATTCTATTTGATGATGACACATATCCTTTCCCTTTTTTGTTACAATATTACTTTACCGCTAAAGGAGCTCTATAAATGGATAATATTAACATCATTTAACTTCGAGAAAAAAATCGCTAATAGTGCTCTAACCACTTTTTCAAGTTAAATTTTGTCCCTTGCAAAACTTCAAACATATTTTCAAGTAATTCACGTGCAAACACAACTTCAATTTCCAATAACCTGTTTTCAACTTAACATCAGATGCTGTTTTTTTTCCAAGTATTACCAAATTCATGTTCAAACGTCTACTTACTTCGAGTGATCAATTGTAACAGGGTGCTGTGGCTGCCCTGCATATGGTGCATTGCTTCCACTTAGCTGGATTCCCTAAAGGCCTTATCAGTTGTGTGACCGGAAAAGGTTCTGAAATCGGAGATTTTCTCACTATGCATCCTGGAGTAAACTGTATAAGGTACTCCCTTTGTTTCAATTTGTTTGTTTGGTTTTGACTTGAAACGGAATTCCCTTTAATCTTGTGGTCTTAAACATGCTACGTGGAAAGTTGGAATTAAAGAGTCGTCAAAAAGGGAAAGAAATGTTCATTTTTAAACAGACTAAAAAGAAAAGTAAGACAAACAAATTAAACAATCGGGAATATATTCTATCTCATTGTTGCATTTGTTCGATTTATGTTTTTTCTTAGACTGCAACCGAAACACTAAAAGAGTAAACAAGTTCCTTAGTCTCGTTCTTGATATTTGTGTATCCACACATAACCGTACACTTGTCTTTCTTGTTTTATCAGCTTCACTGGTGGAGACACCGGTGTTGCAATCTCCAAGAAAGCAGGAATGGTCCCTCTACAGATGGAGCTGGGAGGAAAGGATGCTTGTATCGTGCTCGAGGATGCTGATTTAGATTTGGCTGCTGGAAACATTGTGAAAGGAGGATTTTCTTACAGGTGTGAATTTTATTTTCGTTATCAAAACAGAACATGTTAGTGTTTTTTCCTTAACAATCAAGTTGTCGGAACTGCATTGGTATAAGGCGATCAAAACGAATGTATGCATTTTATGAAATCGACATAATAGTAGGCTTTTCTAATGATATACTCACTTCATGGATTGCCTGATTTATTATCACTCACACTTGATCACATTTCTGTCCGTGTGTTCGATGAACTTCTCTTTAATCCATTAATCATCGAAGATATGAATGTGATGTAGAGTTCATAATTACACGTATAATATGCCGATATCCTTCATGTCTATCACAGCGGTCAAAGATGCACAGCCGTTAAGGTCGTGTTGGTGATGGAATCCGTTGCTGACACTCTTGTTGAGAAGGTAAATGCCAAAGTGGCAAAGTTAACCGTTGGACCACCCGAAGATGATTGTGATATCACTCCAGTTGTCTCCGAGTCATCCGCGAATTTCATCGAGGGGTTGGTCATGGACGCAAAGGAGAAAGATGCAACATTTTGCCAGCCATACAAGAGAGAAGGCAACCTTATCTGGCCCTTGTTGTTAGACAATGTTAGGCCAGACATGAGAATCGCTTGGGAAGAACCATTTGGTCCAGTTTTGCCCGTTATTCGGATCAACTCAGTCGAAGAAGGAATTCACCACTGCAATGCTAGCAATTTCGGTCTGCAGGTACTTCTTTCTCTCCATCTATCACAAGAAAAAAGTTAGTCGTTTTTTGGTTGGAAGAATTAGAAAGAGATAATCTCCGCATAACTAATGTAACGTTTGGTTCATATAGTAAATAATACTCACATTACGTTATGCAAGAACCTAACATAACATTCAACGTGTAGGTTATTCACCCTATATTAATGATTCCGTCCTTTCATTATTATTCACTGCGTAAACAATTCCTATACGACATAACTAGCACGTGAATCAAACGACTCCATTGTTTACTCTGAGGCTGATAAATTTGACTCAAACTACAGGGTTGTGTGTTCACCAAAGACATCAACAAAGCAATACTGATCAGTGATGCAATGGAAACCGGAACCGTTCAGATTAACTCAGCTCCGGCTCGTGGACCGGATCATTTCCCATTCCAGGTAATTAAAATCCATTTTCCACATTAAATTACATAATCTTGATTATCTTTGCGATAATTTCGTAGTAATTAAGGTGATTAATTTTGTTTAACAGGGTATTAAGGACAGTGGAATTGGATCACAAGGGATTACTAACAGCATTAACATGATGACTAAAGTGAAGACCACTGTGATCAATTTGCCAACCCCTTCTTATACTATGGGGTAAATTAATCACTATTTGCTTCAGAAATTTGACAATAATAACTAAGAATCTATGTTGTAGATGTTAATGAGTTGAAACCAATTGTTGTTCATTTCTTCCTTTGAGCTTATGAAGATTAATATTGGTGGACTAATATTAGCATTATTCTCGCAGTTTCTTGTTCTTCGATTGCTGTTACTAGCTAGCTGTTGTTTCTTGTGCTTCGTTTATCGCATTATTCTGCTTTGTATGGTATTATATGCTTCCTCTATTGTTTGTTAAGTCTTATTTGCTATGCCTTGTTTTACCTCTGTATTGTCTTTTACAAATTCCCTTTGTCATGTGTTACTTAAGTTGAGGGTCTCTCAGAAACAATATGTCTATTTTCATGAGATTGAGGTAAGGTCGGTGTACACTTCACCCTTCCCAGATCCCACTTGTGAGAATACACATGCTATGTTTTTGAAGATTAATATTGGTATTTGGTGGACCAGGTGATGACATAGAGAAATCGAGTTAAATATTTGTTTTTGGATTATGTATGTGTTACTTGAGCTGAAGGTCCATTAGAAATAGTCTCTAGCTCTATCTCACATGATAGGGATAAGATTGCGTACATATCACCCTTTCACATTCTACTCGTGGGATAACACTGAATATGTTGTTGTTGTTGTTTCAATTCCAGCATGTTTGTTTTCTAATTAGTTACACTCTTTAAAGAAATGACATGAAATTATTCAAAATTATAAAATTTCATGTCTGGTCAAACTAAGACACATAAAACGATATGGAGTGATATTTTTGAAAAGTTCCCAACTTCCACTAGTCAATTTCTTTTGTGCTTACTTATTTCAATTTTTTTTTTCTTTTTTTCCTTCAAGAACATATTTTTCATGTTTCTTGACTTTATTTTACTGTTTTAATCATCACAGAAAATTATGAGACATTTTGACAACCAAATGAAGCTGTGGAAATAAAAGCAAATAAAGGTTTCCTTCTTTATTTATTGAGAAGGTCCTCCCAGTACTGCTCTAATTGGGCTTCTTACTTGGGCCTGTTTGTGGGCTGTTTTATTGGTTTTGTGCATTCAAAGCAAATAAAGTTTTCTTTTCATGTAAGTGCATTGAAAGTTTTAAAGTTTGATCATACTTATACTTTCGAGTGTTCACATCAAATCAAATTATTTAATCATAAAAGTTAAAATAAAAAACAAGAATATATGCGTCTTGCTTTTATTGATTTGGTGTGAACACTTGCAAGAAAAAAAACATAATTAAATATTGCCTCTCCTTCACTTTTTGGTGGGATACTCCTTTCTTTTTTGACCTTCCTCAATGAAAATTGTAATTTCCATCATGGATAATAATCTAAAGGTTGAACTTGTCAAGGTAAATTCTTTATCCACATCTCTATAAAAGTGTACATATCTACTAAAAATTCTGAATCTATTCACGCCAACTACCTCTATTATCATCGACCTTCACAACCTGCCGCTCTTAGCTACCTCTACTACTAAACTTTAGTTTTTCTTTTTTTCTCATTTGATGTTTGATAATCATTTTGAAATTCGATTAATCTAAATTCATTCTAGGAAGTCCAGACATCGGAGGTAAAGATTGTTTGTTAAACCTAATTTATATAGTATAATGTTGTTAGGTGTACAAGTTGAAAACAAGTTCTTTTTATTAGAATAATAAATCTGACATGAGTGCACTTACTCCTAATTCCATTGGTTCCCTGGTAATACTAATATATTACTCCCAATTTATTAGTTTAAAGAGAAACCATTTCTTTTTTTAATTTAATCCTTGTATTTTTATTCAGTAATAACACAATAATATATAAAGCAAATAAAGGGTCATCTCCTAATACTACCTACTTCTAATATGTAGCTGGTCTCAAGTTTAATTTAATTAAATTTTATATATATTTAATACACAAAAAGAAAGTGTAGAAATAATTTAATTTAATACACTTATCTAATACTGCATGCATATTATAAATTATTAATTCTTGGTGGATTGCAAAATATATAATTTAATTTTACTAGATATCTTTTGTGTCATCCTATCTTGTAAAATTAATAATTAATAAGAGTTGCTAAGAGTTGACTCAAATGTTTTATTAGTAATTGTGAAAAAAAAAGGTTTAATTTTCTTTACACTTTACCATTCTACTCCACTAGTTATTATTACTATAATATATTATTCTTGTACTGTTTGTTGTGATGATCTTCAACATTCCACTAGAATAATTTTTGTTTCCCAATTGACTTTTAACTTTTTCATACTTAGATCTTTCTTGTTTCTTTTCCTCTAATGTAAGGTTATATCCCTATTTGGATCTACACTATTTATTCCCTATCACCAATTATCCAACTTGTTTTAGTATGGAGGACAATGTATATTCTTAGAAAGTACTTATTTTTTAAAGTTTGAAAAATATTTATATATAATTTAGATAAACATTATAAAGATGGGATGGTAGGGTTCAGGTCAGATTGAGGTGTGGGTGCAACCTGGGGGTAGGGGTACGGGGATGGTGGATTGGGCCAGGCGGTATGATTAGGGTGTGGGTAGGGGAGGGATGGGGTAGGCGTGAGAGGCGAGGGTTTATCGAAAAAATATGTATATATAATTTAAATAAACACTATGAAGATGGAGTGATAAGGTTTGGATCGAGTTGGTGTGTGTGTGAGGTGTGGGTGAAATTCAGGGGGTAGGGGTATGGGGTGGTGGATTGGGCCGGACAAGATTCATAATATATTTTCCTTCCATACCAAACACATCTTTAAAGTTGTTTCGTTTCCTTAATTATTTCTTTGATGATTTATTATATGATTTGATACATATGAAAGAGTCTTGATTTCATTTGTATTTAGGCATCAAATAATTATGTATATTGATTAAAGTTAGAAGCATCAATAATTTAAAATCAAAAGAGAAAATAATTAAGTATAATACACTACTTATTCAACTAGAACTTTCTTAATTTTTTAATCACTAGTACTATCTTTGTCATATAATTTTGAGAATCAAGAATCTTTGAAGAATTAAAGTATATGTGAGAAGTATTTAAGTAGCTACCAAAACCTTATTTTAATTTTAGAAGGGGCAATAGTTAAATTAGGAAAAAAAATAATTAAAATTAAAGTGTATAATGGGATTGGGTTGAGGTGTAAAGTAGTCTCTCAATTGAAAAATTAAAGAGAAAAATAAGGTTTAATTTAATTTGTTGATAGGTACAAGACAAAGACAGATACCTACAACTTAAGCAGATAAGTAGCTTTTTAGTTTAATTAAAGGAAAAAATGTAATTAATTTCTTGATTAATCTTGGTTAAGCATGTTTTGACCTTCAATCACTTTATGTTCCTATTAAGGGCATACTAGTCTTTTTATGTTAATTGTTACTATCTTACTTTTATTACACCAATCACGGTAAAAATTATCCGCGCATGATATTTACATCAATGTATTTATGTGTTTCTACATTAACTTTTCTCATTTCAGGCGTGAATAATTCCCCCATCTGTCAACTTCTATCTTGGGCCTTGACTAATCCATCACGCCTCAATTTTCCCTTTAGAGGTAGAGTATTTCCTATGAAACATAATTTCAATTATAAATTTAAACCCAAAATCTCTGGTCAGTTAAAATTGGAGGAGTACTTATCTATCCGCAACAAACTTTGGTGATAAAATCATCCTCAATTCACCATAAGCAACTATATTGGGCTTGAACCATGTCCCAAATACTGTTGAAAAGCATAAGTTTTATTCTCACAACACTTCGGTAATTTTGAGGGGAGCCTTGGAACAATGATAAAATTATCTTTGATTTATAGGTCACAAAATTAAGTCATGAAATCAACCATAAATATTTGCATCAGGATATATTACATACCTACATCACTCTCATAAGAGTGTTGCACTTCCCCAACCCTATGTAAATTCACGATGCTTAACTTAATACATCGAACTGTCTTTTTTTTGTTAATGTTTAGTCACATCAGTGATACAATTGGTTCTTTTCTTTGTAGAGATTCCTAAGCATAACTTTGATTTACACATACTCGTCTAATCAATTATGGTAATGTTAGAACATGTAGGGTTTATGAAAGAAGATATTTCATGTCTTTAAATTTTCTTTTGAAATGGCATGTCAACCTAACAATATTTTTTACTTGGTTTGGCTAGAATTAGAAAAACATTATTTCATTATTGTAGTTTAATCACCTCTCGTACAAGTATCTAAAGTTCATTTTGTCCAAATTAATGTCATTTACTTTTTTAAGTTTTATTAAAGTGATTATGTCTAATGAGGATGTTGGCTAATCCTAAAGACAATTCTCTTACTGTGATATGATATTATTTGTTTTGAATTAAATTAAATTTGTATGATCTTTTTAAAATAAACAAACAATTATACACTAGGCTAATTGGAAATTAACGTGTGTCACCCACATCATTCGAATAGTTATGGGCTTGTGGCCACCAACTAGCCTACATGCTTCTATTTTACAAGCTAAGTCCATCTTCAAGCTACGGGTAAAGATAGTAAATTTGTCTCACAAATGAAATAAGTTGGGGTCCATGTCATCATTCAACCATCTACTCATTCCGTCAAACCATTTGCTATGATATTTTAGGCTTAAAATATTTTTAAATGATATACTATTATTTATTTTGATTCAAAACTAAAGCACTATTTTTTAAGGAGTTTGTATTTCTAAAGAAAATATTTTTCAATTTTTTTGTCCAATCAAATACGAGAAAATAGGAAAATAATTTTTAAAAAATATTTTTCAAACATACCCTTAGTGTAATCTTACAAGTGAAGTTTAGATAGAATGATATGTATGTGATTTTTTTCCTAACTTGAAAAGGTGAAGAAACTGTTTCAATAGACTGTCGCCTGAAGTAAAACATATCAAAATCAAATAAAAATCTTAGTGCATGGACAATTCAAATAAAAATGTCAAAAGATAACATCTTACAAATAGAAAATATGTCTCCAAAGTCGTGGGATGTGCATGGACATTTTTATTGAATTTTGTGTTTCCAACAACATGTAACAATTAAACATTCTTTAGACACCAATGCAATGTTCTTTAAAAATGTAAAATAAAATTTTAAACACAAACAATACGGTTTATTATTATATTATTTTACAGGCTATTTATTTTCATTTTCTTGTTGATCTTTCCCATGATATATATTACATTATAATGCATTGTGATTTGCCAATTGACAGATAAGATAAGAAATTGATTTCTTAAAAAAATTAATCTAATTGATTTTTTTCTTAATATATGATCAGCATAAGATATGGATCTTTAAGTTTTGCCTCAAGTGGTCCTTAATTTGTACTTAATTGTAGTACATATATACGATAAAAAGTTTGCTGAGATATATATTTCATATTTCATATTTCTTCACATTAATTAGAAATTTCGAATTTTAATTTACGGATTGAGAGTTTGGACAAATCTAGAGTTGTGTATTGAATTATCTGAACTTAGTTTTTGACATAATTACAAAGTTAATGAATCTGCTCAATACAAATTCGAAGTACTCAGATCGGTGAATATAATTCTAATATTGAATATATGGTGTAATATGTAACATTATAGTATATATTTTGTCGCAAATCTTGCAGAATCAAGAAGTAATTTCTTTTTATATGCTTAAATTTTGATATACAAAGTTATCCTTATAATAATGAAGGGAGTAAATATCCATTAAATTAGTTGAGGTGTGTTTAAACTAATTCGAATAGACAAAATATATATATATATATTCTCCTCCCCCATTGAGCATTTATTATTTATCTTGGAGTCCTCAATATATTTTAACAGAATTATAACAATAGTAAATATTTGCCTTTGCTTTCTAGTCCCAACTCAAACATTTGCCTTCCCAATAATGACTTCATTCTTGCTATTTGTTTTTAGTACTATAATGCTACATTTAGTACACACATTTTTGAACTCCATAATGGTAATAATCAACCAAATAAAATTGTGAAGTATATTAGGTCAAAAGTAGAGGGCTTAGATTGTAATATTAAATTTTGTTGATCACATCATGATCATATATTGTTGAAGATATGATCAAATAAATAAAAGTATGTTTTTCTAATAGGTTAAGTTTTTATATGAGACGACGATCAAACATATCAACGTGGTATCAAAACAAATATAGATCACATGTTTGATTGCCAAAAAAAAGTTTTCATGTGCTTGACTCATAAAAAAAAGAAGAATCAAGCTTATTAGTGTGTGATTGACAACTTGTTTCATTACATATCATGATGTATCGTATCGCATCGTATCAAATCATATCATGTTGTACTATATTATTTTGATAAATACACATTTAGAAAAATTGCATCATTTTATATCGTTTCATAATGCAACACACCAACAATATGAATAATAGTGGGTAAAATAGGTTTATTAAATAGTAAGGGCAAAATGAGAAAAAAAAAGGATAATAGCGACGTCACACCAGATAGATTATTAAATAACGTGACAATTTTAATCATTATTCAATAATAGATTTAAATGATACGATAACATTTAAGTAACAACAAAACATACATTATATTTAATATAACAATACAATACAATGCAATACAATATAATACAATAAGTAATTAATAACCATCCAAACAAGTTTTGAGATATGATATATATATTATTAATTAGGGATCTCTAGTTTGAACAATTTGAGAATAAGATTCTCTACGATGGCAATGTGAGAATTCTAATATAATCATTTCTAGATGTACATAACAATTAAATAAAGTGATATATATAGTTTAATCATTTGAGCTTTTATATAACTTTTTTTGGCAACTTTTTAGATGACACTTATAAATCATACTTTAATAAGAACCTTATAAGATTAATTTCTTTCTCTAGTGAACCAACCCACAACCTGCCCCATTAATTATGACCTATATATACATGTTGTGTTTAGGAATTCCAGCTGCCATTTTTTATAAGATTAAAAATTATCTGTTTGTAGGAAGGCCGACAAAAGAACCATAATTTAAGAATTAAATAGACAAACGTTGTAATTTTAATTAGTAACACAATATTGACTTATCAATTATCATTAACTAGAGGTATTAAGTTCGAGTCATTTTAGAAATGAAAATTATCTTTATTAGGGAGTGTTATGACTTACGCCCTTTAATGTGTGACTTTCTGGCGTCAATTCAAATCTAGTCAGATTTTGCCTCTAGTTATGCTCTCTAATGTGAAACTTAATCAGGTTCCAATATGAATATCGAACTGACTGGAAATTTTAAAAAACACAATATTGCCTTAACGATTCCTTAATCAAATACATCTTACTTACTTGATGTTTGTGTACATGTATAGACTATAGAGCCATGTTCATTGTACTGAGATCTTCAAAGACAAAACGAATCATATCAAAAGCTTGATGTATGAGAAGATTTATTAGTTGTTTATAATTATCTTTTTTTTATAGATATATAATTATGTATATATATTTATTTATTTTAGTTTTGACATACTAACAAGGTTATCATCAAAGGTGGAATTAAAATTTGAAATTACGTTTTCTAAATTAAATTGTAATTGAATTCATAGCAATTCATTTTATATAATTACAAGATTTTCATAATACTGTCTTAGCAAAATTCTACTTCATCTCAATTTATAATGAGAAAAATGATCATTTTTGTAGTAAAAGTAGAAAGTATAAGTTTCATAAGTGGTATTCTCCATTGACTGTGTTCCTTCCATCCTTAACACTCCTTAATTAATTATCTTCACTATTACCACCATAGCCCCCATCCTCATCATAGGAACTTACTTATTTTTCTGAAAAATAGCTTTTCGTCATATCGAACAGTACACTCTTAACGAAGGTCTTAAACATAATCATTCAAATCACAATCATTAAGTTCATTTATTTTTTTGAGCAAACAACATAAATTTCATTAGCTTAGAAACTAATTATCTCCATTTTCATGAATTTGCATATTACCACTCCTACCATAATTCGCACCTTGGATATACATATCTGGCACGTCTATATGTATCTACATATAATTAAGTGTATCCAAATAAGAAATGTAACGTTTAAGACATAAATTTAGGAATATATCTACTGTATCACAACTCCTAAAAATTTGAAATCCTTCTAATTTTTTCGAGCATCAATAAACTTTACACTTCTTCTTCTTGATTGTAAATTTTTGTGTATCTGATCTATTCACTTTGTGTATTTGAACTGCTTTTTATGTATATGATGATATAATTTTTTCTATGTATTTGATATATTCTTAATGATTAGATGTATCTAATATGTTCATTATATGTGTTTGAATTGTTCTTCTATATATCTGATATTGTTTCTTCTATGCATTTGTCATGTATTTATCAATTAGATGTATCCGATTTGTTCATTATGTGTATCTGAACAATTCTTTAATGAATCTAATATAGTTTCTTTTATGTATCTAATATGTACTTAATGATTAGAATTATCCGATATTTTTACTTTGTGTACCTAATCCGTTTTTATTATGTATATGATATCGTTTATTCTATGTATTTGATAAAACTTACCTCAAAATCGACGAACACAAAGAAGCTTTTAGGTTACTTATAATTAGTTAAGTTTATCCTTTGTTATACTATATGATTATTTATAACCCTGTTGTTAAGAAACTTATCATATATACCCTATTTTTAATAGAAATCCACCATGACATTTTAAAATCCTATGTGGCCCGACATTTTGATGAGGTGGATGTCATGTGGCATGCCACCTCAACAATATTTTTTTCTTTTTTTTTTAAGACCAAACACATACACAACCCCTCTAACTTTCCCTTATTTTTCATTTTGGCACTCCAACTTAGGGTTGTTCCATTTTAACCCTTAAACTCCATTTTTTATATATGAACCATTTTAACATGAAGTACAATTTTTATGATTTCTTTATTTTTATATATATTCTTCAATTGCAACTTCTTATTTTAAATCGACATGTGTCAGATAATTTTAGTTAAAAAAAAATAATTAACAAAAACTAATTCATTTAAAAAAATAATAATTTCTTTTTAAGAAGTTTTATGTATTTTTATGTGAAAAATAACCAACGAAATTGTGTTGGTTTTCTTTCTTAAAAATCACTGACAATCTAACAAATTAAAGTCAGTCGAGTTTTAACATTTTTTAGTAGTGTTATTAACAATGAACAAGAGTCTTTTTTACTCGTATTGAAGATGAGTTTTTTTTATTCGTATTGATTTATATTAAAAATAAAAAGTGAGTATTTGCGTTAAATTTAGATAGCCTAGATGATAAGAAATAATAAATAAGTAGTGTTATTTAATTTAATTGAATGTTTAAGAAAGAAAATCAAATAACTTTCGTCAATTTACTTTCATGCAAAAATACAGAGAAATCTCAAAAAATAATATTATTGTTTGAAAATTTTTATGTTCGTTCGCGAATGTTTAATTTTTTTACGAAAATTAACAGACACACGTCTATTTTTTTTAAATAAAAAACTGCAATTGAAGAACATAAATAAATAAAAAATCATAAAATTGGTATTAGTGTTTAAATGGTACAGAAAAAATGGAGTTTAAGGGTGAAAATGGAACAAGGCTAAGTTGGAGTGCCAAAATGAAAAATGAGGGCAAGTTGAGGGGTTGTGTATGTGTTTGGCCTTTTTTTAATGAATACATTTATTAATAATTTAATTTATCTATTTTACCTTTTTTTTACTTTTTTAAAAACGTGATTTTTTAAAATTTATGTATCAATTTTCTATGAAAAAATAAATATTATTTTTACTATTCAAAAAATAAAACTGAAAAAAAAATACTAATTGAGTATATAAGTTATCACGTCCTATATAATAAAATAAATGAGCATATAAGAGGTTAATATTTGAATAATAATCAAAACTTTAGTATTTGTAAAAATAATAGATAACAATTTCTGACCAAAAAAAAAAATAGATAACAATAACTTTAAATATATTTTAATGTAGATAATACAAAAATATTAATAAAATTATCTATTTATATTGTAAATATATATTTTTTAAAATTTAAAAATATTTTAAAATTGATAGTAAAAAAAACATTTAAAATATTAATATTTGAGAATAAGAGAGAACTAAAACATAGTTACCAAGAAAGATTACGATATTACATTCAATCCTCCTTAATAAAAAAAAAAATTTACTCATGAAATTATATCGAATATATATGTCATCGTTGTATGGGGAAGTGTGAGCAAGAAAAATCTGTAAGTGTGTGTGTTGGGGTGAGTAGGGGTAGGGGTAGGGAGAGGGGGAGGGGGAGGGGGTTGGAGATCATCACAAATAAACTACCTATATAAACAACATTCCAAAAGCATAACTTATAAGTAATTCATTCACTTCTTCTATCTTTCTCTCTTCTGCTTTTAGAACCAAACTTTCACACACAAAGCTACTGAAGAAAAAATTTCTCTCTGCAAAATCTCAGGTACAGAAGTGAATTAAATTCTCTGAATATTTTCTGTTGATTTTGTGTTTTTCTGTGTGATTTTAATGGAACCATTTTTGTTTACAGAGAAGAAAAAATAAATGCAAGCCATGAATTCACTTCTAAGTCAACAACAGCAGTCACAGATGTCACTGCAAGACCTTCAAAATGGCGGAAATGGCGGTTCTACCGGTGGTGTTGGTGGTTTAGGTCAACACAATATGGGTCACTTTCACTTTGATCCGACGTCGTCTCACGACGATTTTCTCGAACAGATTCTCTCTTCTGTTCCTTCTTCTTCTCCTTGGCCTGACCTTTCCAAATCCTGGGACCCACATCACCATCTCTCATCGCCGCCGCATAACCCTAGCTCTGGCGAAGATCAACCTCCTTCTAATCCACTTCACTCACAGTTCCATTACGACGACCAAGCTTCTTCTCTACTAGCTTCAAAGCTCCGTCAGCATCAGATCACTGGCGGCGGCGCGGCTGCAGCTGCTAAAGCACTTATGCTACAACAGCAGCTTTTGCTTTCTAGAACACTCGCCGGAAACGGACTCAGGTCTCCTAATGGAGCTTCCGGCGATAACGGCCTCCTTTCCCTACCTCTAAACCTCAGTAATAATGGTGACCAAAACGACGGCGTCGCTAACCCGGTGAGTTTCGTTTTCTCATATTTATGACTAATTTAACACTTTTCTAACAATTATTAACGATTAATTACGCCATTAAATACAGGCTAATGACAATTCCGTTCAAGCTCTTTTCAATGGATTCACCGGATCTCTTGGTCAAACCTCCAATCAACCTCAACATTTTCATCATCCTCAGGTTCATCTACACACATTTTACATGCATATATATACAAACTCGTTAGAAACTAGCAATAACTAATACAATATTTTCAATTTTTTTCAGGGAGGATTGATGCAATTGCAGAGTTTCGGAGCTCCGGCGATGAACCAAACGCCGGCAGCAAGTGGTTCAGCTGGTGGTGGTGCAGGTTCAACGCAGGCAGCACAACCAAAACAACAACGAGTTAGAGCTCGTAGAGGACAAGCTACTGATCCTCACAGCATCGCTGAAAGAGTACGTTTAATTACAGTTTTGCCACCCCTTTCTTCTTCTTCAGTTTTTTTTTTTATTCTGCTTTTCCGAATTTTCTGCGTTTCTGTTGCGAATGAAAATGGTGGGCAGTTACGTAGGGAGAGAATTGCAGAGAGAATGAAGGCTTTACAGGAGCTTGTACCCAATGCCAATAAGGTAATTTCATACTAAATTACTCGCGGTCTATTCATTTCTACTTGTTCATTATATTTTAATATAAAACACTCATATTAATTTGATGAATACGGTAAATTGAATTAAATCTAGAGTAATTATTGTAATTTAAATCATTAATTAGCTGATCTTAACTTTGATTAAATTATCATTAGTTTCATAAATTAGAAAATTAATTATTTTTATAATTATAAATTGTAACTGCTTTTCATCCCATGTGATTGATGGATATAATAATCTTCTTCAATTGGACACGTGTCGTGAAAATAAGGCGAGTAGATGTTTATTTGTATACTTGAGAGTGTGAAGGAGAATGTGTATTGTTGTTTCTTTCCGTGCGTACTTGAAAATGAAAACTAGAAAAGAGATTCTCCCGGGGATCGTAGTAATCCTAGTGATAGTTACTCATCTAATATTTTTCAACATTTGTTAATGCGTGATTCATATTCCTATAGCACAATTTAAACTTTGGGGTCGTTTGGTGGGAAATAAATTATTATATCTGAAATAAATAATGCAAGAATTATCTAATACCTTTAAGTAAATGTGATATATTATTTTATCTTAAAATTATTATACCTTATACATAATACCGAATGACTAGTCCAATTACTTTTTATTCTAATTAAACATGAGAACATATGAAAAAGTGTTATGATTAGATATTGCTAGTTCAAATTATAAATGTTTTACCATATTCGTAGAATTTATTAAATAGTTAAATTAACCACATTAAGTATATCAGCCTTAATAGGAATGAGTTTGAGATTCTACGACTAATTGATGTTAATGCATATAACTAAATGAGGTGACATATTTTATATTAGTAACTTATTAAAATAAAAGGTTGTTTAGAATAGTTTTTTCAAAAATTGAATTTGAAGCATTTAATAGAAACACTTAATCAAGTGTTCAGGTGTTCAATTGAAACAAACGGTAGCGTATAAATTGACATCGAAGATAATACAACCATGAGGATTGTGGTGGGGATGATAAAGTAATATTCTATTTTTAGTTAGAAATTTTAAGTAGGTCTCTAAAAATTATTTTTGATAGGGAGAGTTTTATATATTTTCTAGTAGAGTTTTTTGATCCGAATCTACATTAATCGACCCAAAGTGAACATGGGAAACCAAGAAAAAGTATTGTTGTTTACTTATTGTTTGTTGACATAAGAAATATGTTGTGTTTTAAATTGATTTATAGAAAGAAAGTTAATGTGAAATAGTGAATAGTCAGAGTTCATTTTTTAATGGTGTTTTGTTCATTTTTGATTATTGAAAGTGAAAGAGATGAAGTGAATATAATGGTGTTTAAATAAATGGAATAGTAACGTGATAGTGTTTGTTGGTTTTATGGAATGACAGACAGACAAGGCTTCAATGCTGGATGAGATCATCGACTATGTCAAATTCCTACAGCTCCAAGTCAAAGTACTTTACTCCTTCCTACTCTCTCTTTTTCTTCATTTTTATATTGGAAAAAAGATGCTTCCTTGTTGACAATTTGGATGGCTAAATAGTGATCTTTTAAAATTACTTTCTGTCATTTTCATGGTGTTTGTGTTTCATTTTTTCCCCCTTTCTCTTTTGTGTGTGAACTCAGGTTTTGAGTATGAGTAGATTGGGTGGTGCTGCAGCTGTTGCTCCCTTAGTTGCTGATATGTCCTCTGAGGTACACTATCTTCTTCAATTTTCATTTGCTTTCACATCTAACTATTGAAATATTAAAACTCAACATTGGTATCATTATCTTATACTGCTTCCATCCCAAAATAAGTTGTTTCTAATATTGTCAAAATGCTTTTAAAATTGACTAATCAAGCCTATCAATATAAGCACTTGTAACAAAACAAGCATATTTTGAAAGTTTGTCTAAATAGATTAGTATTAGTTAATGTGAATAAAAATTCTTTAATTTATCACCTTAATCTTTAATTTAATACAAACTGTTGATAAACTTAGCATGAAGTGTATAGAGAGAGAAGGTGAAAATACAAAAGGAAACAAAAAAGGTGTGAGAGAGTATCATATCATGTTGCTTTTTGACAGAAAAAGCAATAACCAATAATATATGGTGGACAGTAGATATATAATGCCTATAGAGTTTTCTATTTATAGGAAAAAGATCATAAGGTACTACTCTACTAGTTATAAAAAGGCCACATTGGTACAATTTTTGAACCACAAAAACCAATAGCTCATCCTCTATAAAATGTCTCTCTCAAAATAGTGTGTCAGCATAATACGACAAAAACATAAAGTATCACGCGTGCCTACTTATGTTCCCTCACCTTCACGGCCTTTTCCCCATCCTACCTAAACACCCCCTCAAGGCCTCAACCACTATAGTATTTTATTTGGAGAAAAAATAGTGAATCATTCCTATATTTAATGTTTACTTGATTAATTGCATTTAAATATATTCAGTCTTGCAATATGAGTAAAATACAATCCTAAATTCTTGCCAAGTTTAAGAGTCTTCTTACCACTTCTCTCGACTTTTTATTAATAATCTCATGTTCCTATAAGAGTTTCAGACTACTAGCTAAGTTACGTGGCAGATCGAGGGTGTAGGTTAATTTAATTAGTCAAGTAGAGAGATATTTTTAATGTTGTTAATAGTTCGGGGGTAAACCTAATACGAAATTACTAATAGTTCTAAAAACATTTGTTTACAACTCTAAATTATTGATAAATTTAGGGGTGTTTTCAACTCTTTTCACGACTTTTTATGTAACAAGAATTTGAAACCATTAGCTATATTATGTGATAGATTGGATATTTAAATTTAGATCATATGATGTTTTTGAATACTCTTCTCTTTTATTTACCTTAACTATATATATGTGAAGTAAAATAGAGAATTGAATTGGATGCATAAAACATTTTATATTATAAGTACGATTGGATACATACAGGGAAGAGGTGAAGGAAATAATGTTGGGAGGGGAGGTAACGGAATGGCGTCATCTTCGAACAACGAGACAATGACGGTAACGGAGCACCAAGTAGCTAAATTAATGGAGGAAGATATGGGATCGGCTATGCAGTATCTCCAAGGAAAAGGCTTATGTTTAATGCCTATATCCTTAGCTACAGCCATTTCTACTTCCACCAGAATCCCACTACTTTCCCCCGAAGCAACTTCTCCTACCTTATCGGCTTTGACTGTTCAGTCAGGTAACGCCGCCGGAAAAGACGCCACTTCTCTATCTGAAGCTTAAAACTCTCAAATTTTTGTAACAGCTCCCGTCAACTCTACCAATATAAGGCTCAGAAGAGAGAAACATAAACGACGCCGTATTTGGGTAGACTTTGTTTAAGTAAAAGCTTTAACTTAAGCTAACAAAAGGAACTTCTTAATTAATGATCATCTTCTTTTTTTTCTGTTTCTATTTTAATTAAGTACTTGGACTAAGTACTTTTACTTGGAATAGTATTATATATATATGTAATCATGATGTTATGATGATATAGTGGATGATTATGAATAATTAAATTGATACAAACCAAGAAAAAAAAGATTGAATTACTTTGTATCTCTCAATTTATACTATTACTCAGTTAAATTTGTTTTCCTGATTGTGAGTTTAGATATATGTTATATATTTAGAAACTACATAAAAATAATAATATAAATCACAAGAATTGAAAATATAAAAAGTATTGTGATAAAAAAAAAATTCTTGATTGATCTTCGAAAACTGAATTATATCACATAAAATGGGATAGAAGATTAGTATCTTGGCCATGTCATTATTTTTTTTTTCCTACTACATTACTTCAAAAGCTTAGTTTTTGTTGAGCTGAAGATGTATCGAATTCTCTATCCACAAAAGTATGGATAAAATTTATGAATATATTACTAAGTTATTATTTCTGGAAAAAAAGATGAGTTAATTTACATAAATAAAGCATGGGAAAAATAAGTTATTATTTCTGGAAAAAAGATGAGTTAATTTACATAAATAAAGCATGGGAAAAATAGGATTTTGATTCTTTCACATTTCAAGGAAAAGGGTTGACAGCTTTGAGGTGTTTGCTTTATCCCTTCTCATTATTTTAGTAGTGTATTTAGGGTATCTCCAACCCAAACACCAAAATTTACATCAAATTTGGTGTTACTATTATTTTGTGTGTAATCAATTCCAACTCACTGTACCAAATTTTACATCAAAAAAAATATATTTTTCTCTCTTTTCATTATTATTATATTATCTTATTTCATTTTATATTTTCTTATTTCATAAAATAAATTATTTCTAAAACATTCACCAAATATAATTCATATTATTTCTTTGTATAATCGTTTAATATAAAATTATTTTGTATCATAATTTTTTAAATAATATAAATTGTTAGCAAATATATACATTATACATAATAATGGATAACACAAATAAAAGTGAAATCATTAATGAAATACAATTAAATAAACATACATAATTGAAAAAATTATTTTAAATTCTACATAAATATTCAACTTTCAAGAACACTACAGTGCTCCCATAAATGCTCTATTAATGCATTACGTAGTTCAAAATGAGCTTCTTTGTCCTTTATTTTTTTTTATATTGATCTAGAAATTGTTGAAATTGATAACTTTCATCTATTGTCATTTCTACGGTCGGAGTTGGACCTTCCGACGCATCTTGAATTGGTGCATTAAGATCACACTCATCCTCAATTATCATGTTGTGCATTATAATACATGAAGTTAATATATCATGTAGCACTTCTTTTTAAAATTACTATGTATTTTATATTTCAATTTTGATGTATGTCAATTACTACTTTGTTGAATGTTTATTATTTTCAGTTATTTTTAAGTACACTGTATTATTTGTTTAAAAATTTATATGTTTGCATTTTTAATTTTTGTGAAGGTTAATTGTAATTTATAGTAGAATTAACATAAATTTATTTTTTTAAAAAGTCAAATATAGAAAAATTAATTTATAAAAAAGCTAAATTTTATATCTAAAATTAATATTATAAAAATATTACATAAAAAATAATTAAATATACAAGAGATTTAATTAAAACATACAATTTATATAATGTTTAATTAAAAGTTTGTATAATGAAATAATATTAAAATATTTAAAAAGTAAATTGGTGTGTGTAACACTATTCACAAACCAAATTTGATGTAAAAATTGGTGTGGGTTGGAGCTCAAAACACCAAATTTTAATTTGGTGTAAAATTTGGTATTTGGTTGGAGATGGTCTTGGTACTTTTTGGGGGGAATTAGATTGCTTTGTTTTGTGGTATTCTATTGAAATATTTACCATCATATATGTATTGTTACTAATAATTCCCAATTAAATAATAGGCCCTCCTTTGACTTTAGAAAAAGAATTAATTCCACTTTAAACAGGTCTTCTTTTGCTTTTGTTGGAAGAAAAAGATAAAAGAGGGGTAAGTTTTTTGTGTAAAAGCCATTATATTATATTGAAGAAATATGGAATTTTGGAATTTCTTGATGTTTTTCCTTTGGAAGGAAGAAGTCAAGGAACTTTACTTTCTTTTCAAACTAAAGTAGTAATTTTTTAACATTAAAAAGAGAAATAAAATGAATAGGATTTTTTCACTTTTTTTCTTTAGAGATTTTAGTAAGAAAATTCAAATTAATTGGACCTCTAAAATGTATATAAGACAGTAATAACAATAAGTTCAATATAATTTTAAGATAAATATGGACCTCTCTTCTATTTTTGAGATACGTAAATTAACCCTGAGACAGTAAGAAAAAAACTATTATACAATTGCCACAAAATGGCATTGGAAAACTAGACAAATTTATCTACGTACGCTACTTTAATTCCACAATGGAATATGAATTGGACAAATATATGATTCCAAATATGATAGACTTATTATTTTGTGTTAATTAAATATCCAAAGTGGTTGAGAAATATATAGTCAAATTTCAACAAGTTTTTTAGTCAACAAATATGTTAACTTAAATCACTTCAAGTCTTTGGCTTATTTACTCACTTTAGTTTCAAATGACTAATAATTGAGAAATATGATTTGACATGATTGAATTTTTTTGTTTCTATTGGGGTAGTTGGTGATAAATTACAAAAACAAAATTCCACTACTCACCAACTAATTAATTTAAATTAAAGAAAATATGGAACACACTCATTTTTCTCATACTTTTTCTTTTATTATGTTATGAAAAGCTATTTTGCACTTTTAGTCCCTCAAATATTATAAAATATTGACTTTGGTTTATGTTCCCGTTATAACTAGTTTCAGGCCATTTTATATAGAAATCCTTATGTGACAATTTAGATATTTGGATGCACGTTTACATAAAGAGTTTGGTAATAGTTACCAAAATTAGGATAATGATATGCTACACACAAACTATTTTATCATTAAAATTATATATTACATGCTATTTATGTAATTCTACATATATTTTACTCAACATATTTAAAGTTTTGAATTTGTCAACACCTAAAAGATTTTCAAATTCGTGTTCCTATTAAATCAACTAGGCCACGATGGTACATCAATTTGGTGGCAAGTAATATAACTTAAATAGTCATCCTCCTAAAAAGAAAGTCGATTGATATATAACATACATATAACTAGTTTATAATAATGTATGTATATTAGCTAGCGATTATACATTATTGCACTAGCCATCAATTTTTGAGCTAGAAATTTGCTTTGACAAAGTAATGTAAAACCAACAAAGGGAAGTGTTATTGACTCTTAAAATGGTAAAGAAGTCAAATAAAATTCAATGGATAGATTATTCAACTTGTATTTTTGAGGTGGAAAAATTCAGAAATAGTCATTTTCTGTCTCTATAATCGAAAAACGGTCACTATCATGAAATTTCAGAATCTATAATGGAAATTAATCTCCATAAAATATCTTACGAATTTTTCAATTTAAAGATCGTGACTATTTTTAAAAACACAATGAAAAAGTGTTCAACAAGCACTATTTCGACTTTTGAAACTCTGACCCCAAACCCTACCAGGAAAAATGTACTTGTAATTTATGAGCCAGAATATGACAATTTCAAACTGCTCTGTAATGTTTTTTCTTGAGCTAAATATCTATCGAATATAGACTTTTATCTTATAGGCATAAGGTCTATGTATACACTATCCTCTTCAAATTCTACTCGTGAAATTAGGATTGTTGTTGTATAATTTATGGTAATTGCATCATCAAGTCTTTGGCTAACTAAGCAAATATGACTTATTTGGACTATTGCCATCATGTTTTAGTTGATGACAATTCAGTATAGACGCGGTTTTGACCTTTGTTTTTGATAATTATTCTCAAGAAAAAAATTCAGTCCAAAATTTCAACATCAAAGAAAGATTTTTTTTTTTGTTTAAGTAGTATAATTATTTTAAAGTAAAAATGTCTTGATCTGTGGCTTAAGCATTCTGTTTAGGCTAAATATTTTAAGGGCAAATATTTGGTGTTATGTTACTGGATTGAAAGGGAAAGCCACTAACCACAAAAACTACTTACTTATATTACAATTGAATTAACAACAATTTAATGTGTAATTTTTATTCCACTTGACTTAATAAATTATAACACAACCAAAATTTTAAGAAAAAAAGTTGACTAGTACATATGCCAACTTTTGCTTTAACCTTTCTTGTTAGGAAAAAAAGACAGGCAACTAATTAAATTCCAATTAAGTGTTAACAAAGGACTCTTTCCTAAATTAAGTACCTTTCTATCCTTATCACTTGTATGAATCATTGACTTATTTTTAAGATTTAAATTTTTGCACCAATTTAATTGAAATTATACCTCTGTAATTCATTAAACAAAGATTTGCCAATGCACGTCTTAACTAATTTAATAAGATAAGTAGTTTTTTTTATGACTCAGTTTTCGTCCATCTCGACTAATTCCATGGAATACCTGTCAACAATAGGTACCTAGTATTTTTTTTGTCTCCACTAAAATTTGAACCTAAAACCTCAGGATTCTCAACCTCTTTATTGACCACTAGGCGACACCCTTGGTGCTAGTATGAACGTAATACCAAGTTTTGCCAGTCTGGTTAAACTTATGAACAATTGACTGTCACAAGAAGTTCCACCAATTTATTGATCGTATAAACACAATGTTTTTCCGGTGAAGGGGTTTGGAGGCATATATGGAATGTACATTCTAAGACATCACACAGAGATAAAAGAACGAAACGGTCTCCTCAATTCACATAACAACTACTACTATTACTGCGTCTCAATCCCAAACAAGTTTAGGCTCCTCAATTTACATACTTCTATTTTAAATGTATGAGTTAGCAACTTCCATCAGCCGAAAGATTAGTTGGGACAAATGTGCAGGGACAGGATTCCCAAATGGTTAATCTGGGACCTGTCTTGATTCTGTTCACATACATGCTTAGTTTTAACTTGATCAAAAGCTGGTAAAACTAATAAACTAGACTTAGTCACAACACTAGAAATAGGAGAAACAAACTAAAGTAACAAACAAATCTGTGATTTTACAATCTGCAGATATATATATATCTGATATCACGAGACAACAGTGCATATTCTCTTGAAAATATAATCAGAGGATTGAACTGAGTTTATCGTCAACAGTAGGATAAACTTGGGAAAAACACGGAGTAAGTCATCTTCATTGGTCAGAACTATGGTCAAATCTGGACAACAAATGGGGGAGAGAAGACATGACTGTTTATGCGATTCAGCATTCATAAATTGAACTATAATAATAACTTATGCATACACTATAGAGGCAGTTAAACCACCAGTGGTATAACCAGTTGAACACCTTAAAATGGAGACTAGTAGCCTCTTCAGTTCAATATCCAATCCAGTTTTAAAACATTGCTCCAGGAAAAGAAACTTGAGTAGTAGCTATTCCGAAAGGAGAGTTATCATCATAGGAATAAAGTCCTCAACAAATCAGAAACGAAAGAGCTCAAAAGTTAGTGTACCAGTAAAGGAATGAACTGCACCCAAGTGAAAATAGAATACTATTATAGGCAGCCTATCTAATTCCAAACTGAGTCATAGGTTATTGGTTGTATGCTATAGTTTACTGCAAATGATCCACTTAGCTTTTGGTTTAACTATCAAAATGCACTACGGTTTGTTAAGGTAAACAAATATCTTGTTCACTATTTCACACAGTTTGTTCAAATAGGCAAATTGTAAGTGAACACAAATATATACCAGATTCAATAGTACTCTCTACTGCATACTTGCTTTTGATTTCTCCTTTTTAAATATCTTTGGTGTTCAAGCCAACTTACACGCACCTGGACTGGTCCCCCATATCTTGTGGCTACCCCTAGATTTAATAGTAGTTAGCAAAACCCAAGCAATGGAAGGTACATCAGTGGATCCGGTATCATATCAGAATGGACTGTTTCCAGCAGGGAGACGTGACTCAAAGATCCTATATGGCAATAGAAGTCCGTATGCAAGTAATTGACACACTCGTTGAGCCGTTCAGGATAAGATCTTAAGCCAATTGAGCAAATAAGACAGATAAGAATCTTAAAATACTTGTGATTTGAGTACCCTTACAACCCTGTAAGATATCATTAGAGTTATAAGACTGGTTCTGCCAAAGTACAGCAAAAGAATAATTGTCATGTTTCCTGTAGAAGTAGAACATAATGCTCCTACTTTGATATAGTCGCGCGAGTTACAGAGAGAAGCGATACCATTATCCACAATTCAAACAGAAACAGCTAAAATAAGGAACCTAAGTAAGAACCTTAATGGTTTTATCATTACTGCATGGACATCTGAAAATTCTTCTAGAACTAGCTAGACATATATCGGAAACAACCTCTCTACTTCACAAAGGTAGGGGTAAGGTTTGCGTACATTTTACTGTTCCCCTTCCCCACTTGTGGGACTACACAGGGAATGTTGCTATTGTAACTAGCTAGGCATACCAAATTCTTTTAGTTAGTTTCTGGTTTTCGATGTAACATTTGATTTCTGTTGAAGTTGGGGGGGGGGGGG
>JAJOOH010020750.1:0-21955 GCA_029582605.1 Solanum gracilifrons | reverse complement strand
AAAATGAAATTTTGAAGTTGAAAATATTTTTAAAAAACAAACTTAAATTTTTTTGGGGGGTGCGGGTGGGTAAAAAAATTAAAGTTAATTCCCTTTCCCTTCCTCTTGGGTTATTTCCCTTTCCTCGACCCTTAGTTATCCAAGGGGGTTTCATCCTACAAACGAAACATCGAGATTTATTCCCAATAAGCGTCATAATAAGCATTGGATTCTTCCATTGCTTGGAAAAGGTCCATCACCATTCCATCTATAATTTTCTAGCAGATTAGTTCTTTCATGTCTCGATTGAGACAAAGAACCTTTAACATTGTAATCAATGTTTTTTCTGTAAAAGAAAGGGAGATGGGAACATCACCATTTTCGGAGTTGCTAATGATGTTACTCATTTTGAAGATATTCTCTAGATAGGAAGTCTGGGACAGAGTTATCACTTCCTTTATTATAAAGAATTTCAAAATCAAAAGGGGCTAGTTGTGTCTGCCACCTCGCAAACATTAATTTTGAAGCATCATGCTTAAAATCTTTATCAAACATATATTTGACTGATTGAGCATCAGTATTAATAAGAAACTTTTGATTATATAAATCATCTTGGAATTTTAAAACACATTTAACGATGGTCAACATTTCATGAGCCACCGTAGCATATTTTTTCTGAGCCTCGCTCCACTTTCCTGAATGAAATCGAATTAAATACTCAGTTTTATCATGAGGATTGATTTGTTTTAGAATTCCTCCATATCCTATATTAGACGCATCAGTCTCGACTATCTTTTGCCAAGTAGGGTTAGCAATAGTTAAACATGGCAAAGATTAAACACGAAGTTTGATATTTTTTATCAAATTGGTGAGGCTATCAGTCCAAGGAGTTTTATGATTTTTCTTTAGCCTGTCGTATAATGGGGCTACATCACGAGATAGATTCTTGTAAAAAGGGGAAATATAGTTTAAACTTATCAAGAATCTTTGCAGTTGTGTCCTATCTGTAATAACATCAGGAAATTTTGAAGCAAAGTCAATTGATCATTGAACTAAGGTAATCTTCCCCTGTCAAATAAAATGTCCTAAAAATCTGACCTTAGTTTGAAATAACCTCGTTTTTGGTTTAGAAATTACCAAACCGTTTTGTATAACTATTTTCTTGAAAATGTCCAAATGTTTTATGTGCATTTCAAGAGTCTTTGAGTAAACTAAGATATCATCAATATAGACAATGATAAAATCCAGATATGGGTTAAAAATATCATTCATAATTTTTTGGAATTCAGAAGGAGCGTTTTTCAAACAAAATGGCATAACATTCCATTCGTATGGTCCAAATGGAACATTAAAGGTCGTTCTATAAGAATGCTCTTTAAATATTTGAATCTGCCAATATCCTGATTTTAAATCAAATTTAGAAAATATATTGGCGTCGTATAATCTTGAAAGCAAATCCTTTTTGTTTGGAATAGGATACCTAATCCATTTTAGATATTTGTTTAACGGCTTATAATTTATTACTAACCTGGGAACACCACATTCCTTTTCAGCTGCATTATTGACATAAAATGCAGTGCATGACCAAGGAGACTTCGAAGGTTTTATCAAACCCTTTTGTAATAAACTATCAATTTCCTTTTTGCAGAATTCAACTAATTCAGCATTCATTTGACAAGGACGAGATTTTGTAGGAATATCATCCTCAGAGAAAGTATCTTCATATGGAAGAGTAACACCATGCTTCTTTCGATTCCAAAAAGAACTAGGATGATTAGCACAAATATCAATGGCTATCTGTTCAGATATTAATTTAATTTTTTCTTGTACTTTGGTTGATTTTAAAGTATCAAATATATTCATGCTAAATAATTCAAGTTGTAAGGAATCTACATGCTTTTGTTTCCTATTAATTAGAGCATTAATATCAGGAGAAATAGGATCAGTAACAAAAGTATAATTAATGTCTTGTTCTTTATAAGTAGCAGAAAAACCTTTCGCATTTTTGCTGGTAAAGGGATAGAGAGTATTTATAAATGGGGTACCAAGTTTAATTGGTGGGTATAACTGATTTTTGACCAAGAAAAAGATGTGTGGAACGCAAACTTTATTTTGGCAAATACGAGTATTGGGCAATTTATACTTTATATCTAAAGCATGCCTTGAAGCCGATCTTACCATATGAGTGGTTTTTTCAAAATACTTAGTAGGTACAAGACCTTCCTGAATACAGCTAACATCAACTCCACTATCTATCATAGCAATATCAGTTATAGAAAAAGTATTGTCGATTAATATGGTACAGTTAATATACCATTTATGAGCTGTAACAATTTGCATCATTCCTAAAAACATAATTTGTTTAGGATCAATATTAATGAATTTTGCAAGAGTATTTTCTTCAACAATATTTTTACCTTTGTTATTAACAGACTCAATCTGAGTAAGGCGGTGATCACAAATAATCTGATTTTGTTTAAGAGATTTGATCTCTTGTTTTAATTGTTCAATTTCTCCTTTTAGGTCATCAAAAGAAGTATCACGAATAACAACATGTTGTTTAGAAAGTCTATTATTAACTTCAGATAAAAAATAAGGAGCAGAATATTCAAACTCATTTTTAGATTTTTCAACAACATTACAAGGGCTAGCCTTATTATTAGTGGCAAGCTGAATAATCTTTTCACGCAACGTGTTATCAGTAACTTTTTTTAAAAGCTCTATCATATTATCGGAAGAAATAGTATTAATATTCATATTTTCAAATTGAGATTGTAATTTATAAAATTCATCATGTTCACAAGAGCAAATATCACCTCTAGATTTACAAGCATCTATAGTTGCTGACTGAGTATTACCAGATGTTTCATGTTTATCAGTATCAGTTCCTGATTCAAAATAATCGTCATCCTCATAATCGGACTCAGAACCAGAGGTGTACAAGAAACTATAGACCTTATCGTGCATATCTTCCTCTAATTCAAGAGTTTTAAACTTTTCAAGCCTACAATTTGGTGATATATGCCCGAATTTTTCACATTTGTAGCACTTAATCTTTGCGAGATCTCGCCTAGATCTATTTTTGGTAAACTATTAGATTTACGATGAGTCCTTCACTCTTCTCGCTCTTCCCCTAAACCTTCGCCTAGATCTTTTTTTTCTATGAGGTTTATCTGGATTAGAGTCTCTAGAATCTCTAGGTTTGGTCTGTGTTCCTTAATCTGGTAAACCAAACTGGACGCAAAAATCTCCTAATTGAGATCTTTCTCTAAGCTTATCAATTTTAAGCTGTCTCTAGAGTTTCAATTCATTGCACAAATTAATACCTTCTTGGGTGCAAGCTCCTATTAATTTTCCATAAGTAAAAGAGCCGTAACGAATAGCTCCTTGCGAATTTCTCAGAGTTTTTTTAACTCTTTCGGTAAATAAAGGGGGTAAGCCGTCTATGAACTTAGCTTTCCAGTGTTCAAGACCGTTTTCAGGTAGTTCCATTACCCGGTTTAGATAGGTGTCTTTATACCACCTGAATTCTCCTAAATGTCTACATCGAAGACCATTTAGCAAAGAATGAACAGTTTCATACTGATTGGTAAATCTACCATTGAAATGTTCGAGAATAGTCAAGACTAAGGTATAAACTGCGTCTTCTCTATTCTTTACTAAGGCGAATCCTAGGTTATCAATTCCTTCATTAGCCGCGTTGGCATTAATTATTGCAGCTTTTGCCTCAGTACTCATATAATTATCCCACCAGCCTCTAAGTTGACCAGTAAACCTGCAATTATCATCTTGCAAATAGTTTTATCGATGTTATTAACACTTTTGCAAATAGTAGCATACATAAGTATTCTATGAACAAGTATGGTTAATTGCATATCAGTTAAACCGTCGAGATTCCATTCATAGATCTCACTTTCACTATAAGAAGTATTAATTTGGTTCCAATCTCGTTCTTCTATTAGAATGTCTTGAGGAGTTGGACGGGGATAATAATACGTTTGCATACTAGGTTGATGAGCATATTTAGTATTACCATTTTTTTTTTGGGATAACCACGAAGTTTATTAATTTCTAATTCAACTTGATTTTTAAAATCAAATGTTGTTTCCATCTCATCTGCAAAGTCTTCAGATAAACTAATAGGTTTTGCCCCAAATTGTGAAAACTTTTTATCAAGAAGATTTTCAAGATCATAGAGTGGTTTAAAGATGAAATACTGAATCTCAGGAGGTCTCTAAATAGGTACATCAGGCTGTTTTGACGAAGAAGCCTGTTCAGAATGTTTTAAATCATTTTTAATTTGACCAATTAAAATTGTCATATTGTAAGGAAGACAGTTAATTTTAAAGTATCAAATATATTCATGCTAAATAATTCAAGTTGTAAGGAATCTACATGCTTTTGTTTCATATTAATTAGAGCATTAATATCACGAGAAATAGGATCAGTAACAAAAGTATAACTAATGTCTTGTTCTTTATAAGTAGCAGAAAAATCTTTAGCATTTATGCTGGTAAAGGGATAGAGAGCATTTATAAATGGGGTACCAAGTATAATTGGTGGGTATAACTGATTTTTTACCAAGAAAAAGAAGTGTGGAACGCAAACTTTATTTTGGCAAATACGAGTATTAGGCAATTTATACTTTATAGCTAAAGCATGCCATGAAGCCGATCTTACCATATGAGTGGTTTTTTCAAAATACTTCGTAGGTACAAGACCTTCCTGAATACAACTAACATCAGCTCCACTATCTATCATAGCAATATTAGTTATAGAAATAGTATTATCAATTAATATGGTACACTTAATATACCATTTATGAGATGTAACAATCTACATCATTCCTAAAAACATATTTTTTATTATTAGTATTATTAAATCTTCTGCTTTCTTCAGTGTGCCTTCTGAAACCGGCCCTTCTGATTCATATAGCTGAGCTTCATGTGTATCCTCACTTCTTTCACTGCGCATCGATGAGTCTGATTTTGCGTAGTGCGTTATATTAAGAAAAAGATTCTTCTTGACTTCTTCCAAAAAATTATTAATCATTTCATTCTGATCATCTTCATCTTGGTTAGAAATTTTTCTATCCATATGTCTTACTGAAGTGACAGCAATTATTCCTTGATGAGGAATTGATTTATAATCTTGAATTGTCTTGGAAACCAAGTCCAACAGTTATTGTCCGTATAAGGACTTTGTTTGGGGGTCCCTTTTCATTAAATTATCCCAAAAATTGTTGTAATAAGTTCGATATAAACAGGGGATTTGTTCTTCAGTAAAATCCACTTCTGGTGCCCATTTATGAATCCAGGGAACAGAAAATTCTATAAAGAAATATATATGTTCGATTTGTTGCATATAACAAATGTGTTCTTGGTGATATAGATTGTTAAGGTCCAGAGAAACCTTAACCCATTCTCTGTATAACCTGAGAAACGGTTCGGGCAATATTTTTATCGTTGGCCCGTGGTATGACCACCAATTTAAAAACCAATTTGGAATAGGATTAGCAAATATCTTTGCACATACTTTAATGAACCAAGTATGTTTGTGTCTCTCGTTATTAAAATGGAGAACTTTATTAAAAGCCTGAATATAGTCCCAATATGTAAATTTCATAGAGACTTTGTTAAGGCAAAACTGCCTTTCTGTCATCGAGGAAATACCCCAATCTTCAATAGGAATGATTTGTTTTATAATCATTTTGGAGAAGTTATAAACATTTTCACTGGTATTATAACCTGAGAAGTGTTGAAATTCAACACCTGCGCTTATCAGCAAAGTTTCATAATATGACCGAGTGACTCACCCGGGAAATAAAGTCCATTGAGTAAATACCGTTGAAATATCTTCCATGGTTCTTCCTTTCTTTGTATCTCAGAGTTTCATAAGAGGAATACCATTTCTCTTTTTTCTATCTTTTCATATGATTTGATATCATCAACATCATCTTTAGCTATTGAGGCAAAAGTATTACTTTGCTTTTGTGATAAATATGCCTGTAGTTGGGCATATAATGGATTATTTTCTGGAATATCTTCCAGATGTATTGATGAAGCTGCCTCCTAAGCTTTTGAGCTTAAATTAAATAAACTCATTCCTCCTTTATGTATAATTGGTGTATTGGATGAATATCCGTATGACGATCTCAATGAACTTGGGGAGTATCTTCCCCTTCCTCGCGGGTTATTTCCCTTACCTCGACCCTTAGTTACCCAAGGGGGTTCCATCCTACAAACAAAACATTTTGTTTTAGTCATCAAGAAGGTTATAACATTCGTAATAATCATAGCTTTCATAGAGTGCTTCTTCCATCATATAATTGGCGACGATATCCATCATCATTTCGTCTATGATTCTCCATAATATACGTTCCTGTAAATCTATATTAAGAGGAACTGCCTTTAAAATAGTAACTAAATCTTTATCAGGAAAGAAAGCTAAGAAACCCATTGTTTAAGAAGCAAGATATTCTCTAGATAAGAAGTCTGGGAGAGAATTATCACTTCCCTTTTTATAATGAATTTCAAAATCAAAAGGGGCTAATTGTGCTTGCCACCTGGCGAATATTAGCTTTAAGGCATCATTTTGAAATATTTTTCAAACATATACTTTACAGATTGAGCATCTGTTTTTACCAAGAATTTTTTATTATACAAATCATCTTGAAATTTCAATACACATTTAACGATAGTTAACATTTCATGTGCTACCGCTGCATATTTTTTCTAAGCATCGCTCCATTTTCCAGAATGAAATCGAATTAAATATTCAGTTTTATCATGAGGATTGATCTGTTTTAATATTCCTCCATAGTCAATATTAGACGCTTCTGTCCCTACAATCTTCTGCCAAGCTGGGTTAGCAAGAGTTAGACAAGGTAAAGATTTAACACGAAGTTTAATATTCTTGACCAAGTTGGTGAGACTATCAGTCCAAGGTGCTTTATGATCCTTTTTTATCCTGTCATATAACGGGGCTAAATCACGATATAAATTCTTGTAAAAGGGGGAAATATAATTTAAACTTCCCAAGAATCTCTGCAATTGCATCCTGTCTGCAATGACATCAGGAAACTTAGAAGCAAAATCAATAGATCTTTGAACAGGGGTAACCTTCCCCTGACAAATAAGATGTCCTAAAAATGTGACTTAAATTTGAAATAGACTCATTTTTGGTTTAGAAATCACCAAACCGTTTTGTATAACTATTTTCTCGAAAATGTCTAAATGTTTAATATGCATTTCAAGAGTTTTTGAATAAACCAAAATATCATCAATATAAACAATGATAAAGTCCAAATATGGGTTGAAAATATCATTCATAATTTTTTGAAATTCAGAATGAGCGTTTTTCAAACCAAATGGCATAACATTCCATTTGTATAGTCCAAACGGGACATTAAAAGCAATTCTATAAGAGTGCTCTTTAAATACTTGAATCTGCCAATAACCTGATTTTAAATCAAATTTAGAAAATATATTGGCGTCATACAATCTTGATAATAAATCCTTTTTATTTGGAATAGGATACCTAATCCATTTCAAGTATTTGTTCAAAGGTTTATAATTTATAACTAACCTGCGAACACCTCGTTCCTTTTCAGCTGCATTATTGACATAAAATGTAGTACAAGACCAAGGGGATTTAGAAGGTTTTATCAAACCCTTTTGTAACAAACTATCAATTTCCATTTTGCAGAATTCAACCAATTCGGCGTTCATCTGGCAAGGACGAGATTTTGTTGGGATATCATCCTCTGAGAAATTATCTTCATATGGAAGAGTCACAATATGCTTTTTTCGATTCCAGAAAGCACTAAGGTGATCAACACAAATATCAATGGCCATTTGTTCGGAAATTAATTTAATTTTTTCCTGCACTTTAGTAGATTTTAAAGTGTCGAATATATTTATACTAAACATTTCAAGTTGTAAAGAATCAACATGTTTTTGTTTCATATTAATCAAAGCATTAATATCACGAGAAACAGGATTAGTGATAAAAGTATAACTAATATCTTGATTTTTGTAAGTAGCAGAAAATCCTTTAGTAGTTATATTAGTAAAAGGATAAATCGCATTTATAAAAGGAGTTCCAAGTATAATAGGAGGGTATAACTGATTTTTTACCAAGAAAAAGAAATGTGGAATGCAAACTTTATTTTGGCATATACGAGTATTAGGTAGTTTATACTTTATATCTAAAGCATGTCCTGAAGCAGATCTGACCATATGAGTTGTTTTCTCAAAATATTTGGTAGGCACAAGACCTTCCTGAATACAGCTTACGTTAGTTCCACTATCTATCATAGCAGCATCAGCTATAGAGAAAGTATTATCAATTAATATGGTACATTTAATATACCATTTATGCGTTGTAACAACCTGCATCATTCCTAAAAACATATTTTGTTTAGGATCAATATTAATATGTTTATCAAGAGTATTTTCTTCAGCAATATTTTTACCTTTGTTGTTAGCATACTCAATTTGAGTAAGGCGGTGATCACAAATATTCTGATTTTGTTTAAGAGATTTAATCTCTTGTTTCAATTGTTCAATTTCTCCTTTTAAGTCATCAAAAGAAGTATCACGAATAACAACAAGCTGATTAGAAAGTCTATTATTGACTTCAGACCGAGAATAAGGAGAAGAATATTCAAATTCAATTTTTTATTTTTCAACAATATTAGACGAGCTAGCCTTATTATTAACAGCAAACTAAATAATCTTTTCATGTAACGTGTTATCAGTAACTTCTTTTAATAGCTCTATCACATTATCTCAAGTAATAGTATTCATATTCAAATCTTCAAATTGAGATTGTAATTTATAAAATTCATCATGTTCACAAGAGCAAATATCACCTCTACATTTACAGGCATCTATAGTTGCTGACTAAGTATTACCAGAAGTTCACGTTTATCAATTTCAGATCCTGATTCAGAATAGTCGTCATCATAATCGGACGTAGAACCAGAGGTGTATAAGAAACTATAGACCTTATCGTGAAAATCTTCCTCTAACTCTAGAGTTTTAAGCTTTTCAAGCCTACAATTTGGTGCTATATGCCCGAATTTTTCACATTTGTAGCACTTAATCTTTGCGAGATCTCGCCTAGATCTATCCTTGGTAACTCTATTAGATTTACGATGAGTCCTTCGCTCTTGTCGTTCTTCCTTAGATCTTCGCATAGATCTTCTTTTCCTATGAGGTTTATCAGGATTAGAGTCTCTAGAATCTCTAGGTTTGATCTGTTTTCTTGAATCTGGTAAACCAAACTTAACGCAAAAATCTCCTAACTAAGATCTTTCTCTAAGTTTATCAATCTTAAGTTGTCTAGAGAGTTTCAATTCGTTGCACAAATTAATACTTTCTTGGGTGCAAGATCCTATTAATTTTCCATAAGTAAAATTGCCATAAGGAATAGCTCCTTGTGAATTCCTTAGAGTTTTTTGAACTCTCTCGACAAATAAAAGAGGTAAGCCATCTATGAATTTAGCTTTCCAGTGTTCAAGATCGTTTTCGGGTAGTTCCATTACCCGACTTAGATAGGTGTCTTTATACCACCTGAATGCCTACATCGAATACCATTTAGCAAAGAACGAACAGTCTCATATTGATTGGTAAATCTACCATTGAAATGTTTGAGAATAGTTAAGACTAGGTTATAAACATCGTCTTCTCTATTTTTTACTAAGGCAAATCCTAGGTTATCAATACCTTCATTAGCGGCCTTAGCATTGATTACGGCGGCTTTTGCCTCCATGATCATATAATTATCCCACCAGCCTCTAAGTTGGCCAGTAAAACCTGCAATTATCATCTTGCAAATAGTTCTATCGGTGTTATTAACACTCTTGTAAATAGTAGCATACATAAGCATTCTATGAACAAGTATAGTTAATTGCCTATCAGTCGAACCGTCAAGATTCCGCTCATAAATCTCACTTCCGTTGTAAGAAGTATTAGTTTGGTTCCAATCACGATCTTCTATCAGAACGTCTTGAGGAGTTGGACGGGGATAATAATAATACGTTTGCATACTAGGTTGATGAGCATACTTAGTATTACCACTATTCTTCTTGGGATAGCCACGAAGTTTATTTATTTCTAATGCAACTTGATTTTTAAAATCAAAGGTGGTTTCCATTTCATCTACAAAATCTTCAGATAAACTGATGGGTTTTTCCCCAAATTGTGAAAACTTTTTATCAAGAACATTTTCTAGATCAAAGAGTGGTTTAAACATAAAATCCTGAATCTCAGGAGGTCTCAGAATAGGCACATCAGGCTGTTTTGACGAAAAAGCCTGTTCAGAGGGTTTTAAATCATTTTTAATCTGACTAATTAGAATTGTCAGAGCATCCATTTTTTTATCAAGAGAACTAATATGCTCTCCAAGAACTTTCACATAAACACCTAAATAGTTGTTTTGAGAAATGAGATTATTAATCTCATTAATACTTATTGTAGCCACAACATTTTCAATGAATTTTTGGAAAGCCGTGAAAGTAAAATCTATATTATTAGGAAGTATGAAAGGTGCCTGAGGCGGATAAATAGGTTTAATAATATTACATAATTCATCTTTGTATGATCGTTCAAGTACTTCGATGAATAATGGTAAATAAGTGATTATAAACCAAGGTACGAAGAAAATAATATGATTATGCAAAGCACAAGTTTCATAAAACTCTTGAGAAATAATATGCAGATCCTCTGGATTGTATGTGTCAAAAAACCAAGTTTTAAACTGGGTCCATTTATCACTTGCAAATTCATTTTGAATATACTTTCGTGCCAGTGAACCTGGACTAAAATTGATTTGGTGTACATTCATCATTAAGTATCATTAAGATTGAAATCCATTTCGGATACAGAAGGAATATCCTTATCAGAAATATCATATGATTTATCATTTGTTTGAACAATATTTAATTGAGGATTAATTTTAATTTTATTTTTATCAGCAGATATGACCACCAATTTAAAAACCAATTTGGAATAGGATTAGCAAATATCCTTGCATATACTTTAATGAACCAGGTATGTGTTTCTCGTTGTTATAATGGAGAACTTTATTAAAAGACTGAATATAGTCTCAATATGTAAATTTCATAGAGACTTTGTTAAGGCAAAACTGCCTTTCTGTCATCGAGGAAATACCCCAATCTTCAATAGGAATGATTTGTTTAATAATCATTATGGAGAAGTTATAAACATTCTCACTGGTATTATAACCTGAGAAGTGTTGAAATTCAACACCTGTACTTATCAGCAAAGTTTCATAATATGACCGAGTGACTCACCCGGGAAATAAAGTCCATTGAGTAAATACCTTTGAAATATCTTCCATGGTTCTTCTTTTCTTTGTATCTCAGAGTTTTCTAAGAAGAATATCATTTCTCTTTTTTCTATCTTTTCATATGATTTGATATCATCAACATCATATTTAGAATAATGGATTATTTTCTGGAATATCTTCCAGATGTACTAATGAAGCTGCCTCCTGAGCTTTTGAGTTTAAATTAAATAAACCCATTCCTCCTTTCTGTATAATTGGAGTATTGGATGAAGATCCGTATGACGATCTCGATGAACTTGTGGAGTATCTTCCCCTTCCTCGCGGGTTATTTCCCTTTCCTCGACCCTTAGTTACCAAGGGGGTTCCATCCTACAAACAAAACATTTTGTTTTAGTCATCAAGAAGGTTATGGCATTCGTAATAATCATAGCTCTCATAGAGTGCTTCTTCCGTCATATAATTGGCGACGATATCCATCATCATTCCGTCTATGATTCTCCATAATATACGTTCCTGTAAATCTCTATTAAGAGGAACTGCCTTTAAAATAGTAACTAAATCTTTATCAGGAAAGAAAGCTAACCAAGATAAGGATGATCAAAATAAAATGATTAATAATTATTTGGAAGAAGTCTAACTTCACTTTTATTTCTACCATGAAAGAGCTAGACTTTAACTTTCTCTGAGGATGGTATCCCAACAAAATCTCGTCCGAAGCAAGATATTCTCTAGATAAGAAGTCTAGGAGAGAATTATCACTTCCAAGTGGTTATAAACCAATGTACGAAGAATGTCTCCGACAAACTTACAACTTATAATATAAGAGAAGGAACACGTTTGTTATATGCAACAAATCGAACAGATATATTATTATTATTATTATTATTATTATTATTATTATTAGGGAAAAGGCTCAAATATGTCATCGAACTTTCAGAAAAGGCTCATTTATGTCATTCGTTAAAAGTTTGGCTCATCTATGACATTACCGCTTAAGAAAAGGCTCATTCATGCCATTATTTTTTAACAGTGGTTTTGCAAAACCATTTTTTACACGTGGCCAATTATAATTCGGCCACGTCATTATTTTTTTTATAATAAATAAATCAAAATTCTGAATAAAAATTGAATTATAATTCGGTCACGTCATTATTATTTTTTTAATTCAATTTTTGTTCAGAATTTTGATTTTTTTATAAAAAATTAATGACGTGGCTGAATTATAATTGGCCACGTGTAAAAAATGGTTTTGAAAAAATTGAATTAAAAAAATAATAATGATGTGGCCGAATTATAATTCAATTTTTGTTCAGAATTTTGATTTTTTTAATAAAAAAAACTAGTGACGTGGCCGAATTATAATTGGCCACGTGTAAAAAATGGTTTTGCAAAACCACTGTTAAGAAATAATGGCATGAATGAGCCTTTTCTTAAACGGTAATGGCATAGATAAGCCAAACTTTTAACGGATGGCATAAATGAGCCTTTTCTAAAAGTTCAATGGCATATTTGAGCCTTTTCCCTTATTATTATTATTATGTATAAGGTCTCTACTAGAAGACCTATAAAATGGGAAGAGATTAATTTTCCTACTACTTGGACTTTAGACTCTGTTATACCTCCAGAACAGATGACTGATGTTGTCACTAATTCTGAATATTCTCATATTACTCAAAATGCTGATGGTAAGATTTGTATTCAGTTTGATGAAAAAAGTGTTCCTTATAATAGACATTCATTCTCTTCTGATAGAAGATTACTTGCCATCCAACACATCTCGCCGATTGACCCTGGTTTTGGTCCAGCTCGAAATCATGCTGCTTCTTTGCATACATTATCTTCTATCATATCTGTTGATAAACATAAAATTAAAATTGATCATCGATTAAATATTGTTCAAACAAATGATAAATCATCTGATATTTCTGATAATGATATTCCTTCTGCATCTAAAATGGATTGTAATCTTAATGATACTTAATGATGAATAGACATCAAATTGATTTTAGTCCAGGATCACTGGCAAGAAAATATATTCAAAATGAATTTGCAAGTGATAAATGGAACCAGCTTCAAACTTGGTTTTTTGACACATGCAGTGCGGAGGATCTGCATAATATTTCTCAAGAATTCTATGAGACTTGTGCTTTACGCTTTACATAATCATATTATGTTTTTTGTACCCTGGTTTATAACCACTTATTTGCCTTTATTCATCAATGTTCTTGAACGATCCTATAAAGATGAATCAGGTAATATTATCAAAGCTATTTATCCTCCTAAGGCATCGTTTATACTACCTAATAATACAGGTATTACTTTCATTGCTTTTCAAAAGTTTATTGAAAATGATGTGGCTACGTTAAGCATTAACTAGATTAATAATCTCATTTCTCAAAACAACTATTTAGGACTTTATGTGAAAGTTTTAGGCAAACATATTAGTTCTCCTGATAAAAAGTTAGATGATTTGACGATTTTAATTGTTCAAATTAAAAGTGATTTAAAATCTTCTGAACAGGCTTCTACGTCAAAACAGTCGGATGTGCATATTCAGAGACCTCCTGAAATTCAGGATTTTGATTTTAAACCCCTATATGATCTTGAAAAACTTCTTGATAAAACGTTTTCGGAATTTGGTGCTCACCCTATTAATTTATCTGAAGATTTTGCAGATGAGATGGAAACCACTTTTGATTTTAAAAATCAAGTTGATTTGGAAATTAATAAACTTCGTGGTTATCCCAAGATGAATAGTGGTAATACTAAATATGCTCATCAACCTAGTATGCAAATTTATTATTATCCCAAACCGACCCCTCAAGATGTTCTGATAGAGGAACGTGATTCGAACCAAACTAATACTTCTTATAGTGGAAGTGAGATTTATGACTGGAATCTCGACGGTTTAACTGATAGGCAATTAACTATACTTGTTCATAGAATGCTTATGTAGGCTACTATTTGTAAGAGTGTTAATAACACCGATAGAACTATTTGCAAGATGATAATTGCAGGTTTTACTGGCCAACTTAGATGTTGGTGGGATAATTATATGAGCACGGAGGCGAAAGCCACCATAATTAATGCTAAAGTTGCTAATGAAGGTGTTGATAACCTAGGATTTGCCTTAGTAAAAAATAGAGAAGACGTTGTTTATACTCTGGTCTTGACTATTCTCGAACATTTTAATGGTAGATTTACCAATCAATATGAAATTGTTCGTTCTTTGCTAACTGGACTTAGATGTAGACATTTAGGTGAATTCCGATGGTATAAACATACTTATTTAAGTCGGGTTATGGAACTACCGAAAAACGGTCTTGAGCATTGGAAAGCCAAGTTTATAGATGGCTTACCTCCATTATTCGCAGAAAGAGTTAAAAAAACTCTGCAAAATTCACAAGGTGCTATTCCTTATAACACCTATACTTATGGCAATCTTATAGGAGCTTGCACTCAAGAAGGTATTAATTTGTGCAATGAATTAAATCTCTCTAGGCAGCTTAAGATTGATAAGCGTAGAGAAAGATCTCAGTTAGGAGACTTCTGCACCCAGTTTGGTTTACCAGATTCAGGTAAGCAGACCAATCATAGAGATTCTAGAGACTCTAATCCCGATAAACCTTATAGAAGAAAAAGGTCTAGACGAAGATCTAGGAAAGAACGGGAAGAGCGAAGAGCTCATCGTAAATCTAATCGATTTACGAAGAATTGGTCTAGACGAGAACTCGCTAAGATCAAGTGCTACAAGTGTGGGAAATCTGGGCATATAGCACCAAATTGTAAGCTTGAAAAGCTTAAAACCCTAGAGCTAGATGAAGAAATTCATGAGAGAATCTATAGTTTCTTGTACACCTCTGGTTCTGAGTCTGATTATGACGAGGATGATTATGAATCGGGTTCTGAAATTGATCAACCTAAGTCTTCTGGTAATAACCAGCCAGCAACTATAGATGCTTGCAAGTGTAGAGGTGATATTTGCTCTTGTGAAAATGATGAATTTTATAAATTACAATCTCAATTTGAAGATATGAATATTAATACCATTACTTTCGATAATGTGATAAAACTTTTAAAAGAAGTTACTGATAACATGTTGCGTGAAAAAATTATTCAGCTTGCTACTAATAATAAGGCTAGTTCATCTAATATTGTTGAAAAATCAAAAAATGAATTTGAATATTCTGCTCCTTACTCTTTATCTGAAGTCAATGATAGACTTTCTAGACAGCATGTTGTTATACGTGATACTTCTTTTGATGATTTAAAGGAAGAAATTGAACATTTGAAGCAAGAGAATAAATCTCTTAAACAAAATCAAATTATTTGTGATCACCGCCTTACTCAGATTGAGTCTGCTAATAACAAAGGTAAGAATATTGCTGAAGAAAATACTCTTGCATAACCTATTAAACTTTATCCTAGACAAGATATGTTTTTAGGAATGATGCAAATTGTTGCTGCTCATAAATGGTATGTTAAATGCACCATATTGATTGATAATTCTTTCTCTATAACTAATATTCCCATGATTGACAGTGGAGCCGATGTGAGTTGTATTCAGGAAGGTCTTGTACCTACCAAATATTTTGAGAAAACTACTCATATGGTCAAATCTTCTTTTGGACATGCTTTAGATATAAAGTATAAATTACCTAATACTCGTATTTGCCAAAATAAAGTTTGCATTCCGTATTTCTTTTTCTTGGTTAAAAATCAGTTATACCCTCCAATTATACTTGGAACCCCTTTTATAAATGCTAATTATCCTTTCACCAGTATAATGGCTAAGCGTTTTTCTGCTACTTACAAAGACCGAGATATAAGTTATACTTTTATCACTGATCGTATTTCTAGTGATATTAATGTTTTGATTAATATGAAACAAAAGCATGTTAATTCCTTACAACTTGAAATATTTAGTATGAATATATTCGAAACTTTAAAATCTACTAAAGTACAGGAAAAAATTAAATTAATTTCCGAACAAATTGCCATTGATATTTGTGTTGATCATCCTAGAGCTTTTTGGAATCGAAAAAAGCATATTGTAACTCTTCCATATGAAGATAATTTCTCTGAGGATGATATTCCTACTAAATCACGCCCGTGCCAGATGATCGCCGAATTAGTTGAATTCTGCAAGAAAGAAATTGATAATTTATTACAAAAGGGTTTGATAAAACATTCTAAATCTCCTTGATCTTGTACTACATTTTATGTCAATAATGCAGCTGAAAAAGAACGCGGTGTTCCTAGGTTAGTTATAAATTATAAGCCTTTGAACAAGTATTTGAAATGGATTAGGTATCCTATTCCAAATAAAAAGGATTTATTATCTAGATTATATGACGCCAATACATTTTCTAACTTTGATTTAAACTCAGGTTATTGGCAGATTCAAATATTTAAAGAGCACTCTTATAGAACTGCTTTTAATGTCCCGTTTGGACAATACGAATGGAATGTTATGTCATTTGGTTTGAAAAATGCTCCTTCTGAATTTTAGAAAATTATGATTGATATTTTCAACCCATATTTGGACTTCATCATTGTTTATATTGATGACATTTTGGTTTATTCAAAGACTCTTGAAATGCATATTAAACATTTAGGCATTTTCAAGAAAATAGTTATACAAAATGGTTTGGTGATTTCTAAACAAAAAATGAGTTTATTTCAGACTGAAGTCAGATTTTTAGGACATCTTATTTGTCCGGGGAAAGTTACCCCTATTCAACGATCGATTGATTTTGCTTCAAAGTTTCCTGATGTTATTACAGATAGGACGCAATTGCAAAGATTCTTGGGAAGTTAAATTATATTTTCCCTTTTTACAAGAATTTATCTCATGATATAGCCCCGTTATACGAAAGGCTAAAAAAGGATCATAAAACACCTTGGACTGATAGTCTCACCAATTTGGTAAAAATTATTAAACTTCGTGTTAAATCTTTGCCTTGTTTAACTCTTGCTAACCCAGCTTGGCAGAAGATTGTAGAGACAGATGCGTCTAATATTGGCTATGGAGGAATATTAAAACAAATCAATCCTTATGATAAAACTGAATATCTAATTCGATTTCATTATGAAAAATGGAGCGATGCTCAAAAAAGATATGCTACGGTAGCACATGAAATGTTAACTATCGTTAAATGTGTATTAAAGTCTCAAGATGATTTATACAATCAAAAGTTTTTAATAAAAACAGATGCACAATCGGTAAAATATATGTTTGACAAAGATTTCAAACATGATGCTTCAAAGTTGATATTCGCCAGGTGGCAAGCACAACTAGCCCCCTTTGATTTTGAAATACATTATAAAAAAATGAGTGATAACTCTCTTCCTGATTTCTTATCTAGAGAATATCTTTCATCTTAAATCATGAGCTTTCTTCCCTTCTTTACCGATAAAACATTGGTCACCATTTTAAAGGTAGTTCCTCTTAATAGAGATATACAAGAACGAATTTTATAGAGAATTATAGATGGAATGATAATGGATATCGTCACCAATTACATGATAGAAGAAGCACTCTATGAGAGCTACGATTATTATGAATGTTATAACCTCATTGATGACTAAAACAAAATGTTTTGTTTGCAGGATGGACCCTCCTTGGGTAACCAAGGGTCGAGGAAAGGGAAATAACTCTCGTGGAAGGGGAAGATCATCCCCTGGATCATCTGTATCTGGATCATCATACAGATCCTCTTCTTCTTGCTCCCCAATTATACAAAGAGGAGGAATGAGCTTGGTAAAGCTGAAGACTTCTCAAAAACAAGCCTCTTCTTCGTCGTCAATACATCTGGAAGATATTTCAGAAGACAACCCTTTATATGCAGAATTGCGGGCATATTTGTCCCAAAAAGAGAAAGGTGATAGCTTTGCCTCTATTGCTAAAGACGATATTGATGATATCAAATCATATGAGAAGGTAGCAAAGAAAGAAATGATATTTCTTCTAGAAAACTCTAAGATCAGAGAAAGGATGAACCATGGAAAATATTCCAGCGATATTTGTTGAACGAATTATATTTATCGGGAGAATCATATAAAACCCACTCGTACTACGAGACTATTTTAATAAGCACCGGTAACGCTGAATTCCAGGACTTCTCAGGGTACAACACTAGCGAGAATGTTTATAACTTCTCCAAAATGATTATTAAGCAGGTTATTTCCATAGAATATTAGGGTATATATTCAATGAAAGAAAGGCAGATGAGCCTTAACAAAATTCCCACTAACTTCACCTATTGGGATTATATTAATGCTTTTAGCAAAGTCCTCTACTATAATAACGAGAGGCATAAGCATACATGGTTCGTTAAGGTATACGCAAAGATATTTGTTGAGACTATCCCTAATTGATTTTTAAACTGGTGGTCATACCACGGTCCAACTGCAAAGATTTTGCCAGAACCCTTTCTAAAATCATACAAAGAGTGGGTCAAGGTTTCACCCGACCTTAACAAATTATACCATACTGATCATATTTGGTACATGGATCAAATTGAACAAATATTTTTTTTTTATATAGAATTCTCTATTCCATGGATCCATAAATGGACCCCGGAAGTAGGTTTCACAGAAGAACAAATTCTATGTTTATATCGAACCTATTATAACAATTTTTGGGACAAATTGATGAAAAAGAATCCCAAGACTAAGGCATTTTACGGCCAAGAATTATTGGATTCTATTACCCAAAAAATTCAAGACTATAGTACTAATCCTCATAAGAGGGGACTTGTTGACAGCTCCGTCAAGCATATTGCTAGAAGAATTTCCATTCAAGATGGAAATAAAGAAGAAACGATAAATGAATACTTAAATGAAGTCGGGAAAAATCTTCTCGTCAATATCAATCACTATGAGAAATTTGATTGTTCTATGCGAAGTGAAACTAGTGATGATGTGCAAGAAGATACAACTCAGCTTTGTGGAGATACACTACAGCAAACGGAAGATTTCCTATTTGTCTTAAAGGAAAAGGACACAACAACTTAAAGGATGAAGGCACTACCAACAGTAGAAATACTGTTATTCAACAATAGATATATTGTTCATAGGGACAGATGGGCCCCGATAGCACTGTACAAAGATGCTTGTTGTTTTATTTCCTATCTATAAATAAATGTGTTTTTAGTTGAGAAGAGAAGGTTTTAGAACCACTCTCTCTCTTTTGTACTCTCTCTCTTGTTCTCTTCTCTTATATTGTAAGTTGTGAGTTTGCTGAAGACTACCGGAGTTGTTGAATAAAGTTTTAAGGTACTATTATTCTTCCTTTCTTTTCTTTCCTTTACTTTATTACTTTCTTCGATCTAAGCCGAGATTATGTCCAGCTAAAAAATTATATCTATGTCGGATAACTAACTTCACTTTTATATCTACCATGAAAGATCTAGACTTTATCTAAATATGCATAAATTTATATATAGTTTCTTGACTTGGTTCCGAGATGGTGGTACAGTCAGATTCAATACAATAAGTTAGTGGCTTTGTCTTAGTGACTCCATCTAGCCAGCCGTGGTTTCAGCCCGATAAGGAGTAAAAGGGCGCCTTATACCCAGTTAGAACTGCTAAGACACATGGGATCACTAACAATACGTATTTGAATCTCGACAGACCCTTTGCTTGGGTAAAAGGATTAGATCCTTCCATACAGTCATTAAACTATATATAAATTTGTATGTATTTTGATTCGAATTTCTTTCTTGAATTCAGATGTTAACAAGCTAGATTGAAGATGACCGCACGGACTACCGCCCATCTTCTAAGATCCTGGTTTCGTTAGTATAAATTTATATGTATTTCGATTCGGATTTCTTCCTTGAATTCGGATGTTAACAAGCTAGATTGAAATGGTCGCGTGGACTACTGCCCGTCTTCTAAGAACCTGGTTTCGTTTATTATTATTATTATTATTATTATTATTATTATTATTATTATTATTATTATTATTTATTATTATTATTATTTTTTATTATTATTATTATTATTATTATTGTTATTGTTATTATTATTATTATTGTTATTATTGTTATTGTTGTTATTATTATTATTGTTATTATTATTGTTATTATTATTATTATAGTAGTATTAATAGGTATTGTAGTAGGGCTTTAAGTATAGTTAACTTAGGACTCTACAATTTTCTCCCTATGTAAGGAGTATGTACTTAACAATTTTTATCATCAATACAATCATTGATTTCTCTAATCCTAGACATGAGATTTCTACATGGTATCAGAGCTTAAAGATTTTCCGCTCTCTGAGTATTGATAAAAAAAAAAACCCACACGTTAAATTGCAATGGACCCTTCTACCAATACTATGTCGACCTCCTCACTTCACCAACTCATTGCCGCTTGCTCCATTAAACTTATGCTAACAAACTACCTCAAATGGAGGACACAAATATCCCATTTGATTCAGTGATGAAACTAACTATCTCATCACATAGAATGAGCCAAGTAAAAGTAGTTGTTCCACTGGAAAGAATGCTGGGAAAGTTGTAGCGGTTGAGAAGGATGCAAAAGATAGTGGCACCATTGATGATTGGAAGGAGACACATGTGTTGCTAAGGAGTTGGATCTCAGGCACTTTGACCGAAAAAGCATGTACCTGATTGTGGGCTGCTCAACTGCCAAGGAAATGTGGGAATGCTTGGAAGAAACTTATCTTCAAGTAACAAAAGATAAAAAGTTTCAGCTTAAATAACAACTACAAAGTGTTAGGCTAGGAACCAAAAAGATTGATGAATACATCAAGAAATTTAAAGGCATATGTGATGGCCTTGTAGTCATTCACAAACCTGTGGATGAAGATAGCAAAGTAATTAACTCTGCTAGAGGTTTAGGTCTCAAACACAAGACCTTCAGGACTGTCATGTTAGGTAAGGCACCATATCCCACCCTTAATCAATTTGTTAGTGTTCTCACGAGTTTTGATATAAGGGAAGATGAAGAAGAGGTGCCACAACAAAATCATAACATGGTATTCTCTACCCATAGAGGCAGGGGAAAAGGAAACAACAACATCAACTCCAGAGAAAGAGAAAGAGGCAAGCTTGCTGGACAGAGTTCTCCGAATAGTCAATGGACCAGGTTTTCCGAACAATCAAAGTTTCCCAAGTGGAAATAAGGAGAGGAGCAATACTGAGTCATGTCAAATATGTGGCAGGAATAATTATACTACTCTTAAGTGTTTTTACTAGTGGAATCACTCATATCAATATACAGATGAACAATCACAAGCAACGATTTGACATCACGTTCATACCAAAGCATTGACAATACAAGTTTTTGCTGGGTATTCGAAGCAAGCTAGGAGTAATTGTTCATCTACTCTCTAGCATGAGGGAAAGTGCTGAAGATGAAGGAAGTTGATAATTGAAACATGTCAAAGGAACAGTTCCAACGAAGCTGGCTAACATGTTTACAACACACGTATTTATAACAGTGTTGTAGAGTTAGAGTCACACTAGGATTATACTACTTATATCGATTAAGATTATATTACGACTCAGATTAGATTACGATTAGGATTATAGTACAACTAGGATTAAATTATTATTATTATTATTATTATTATAATAATAATAATAATAATAATAATAATAATAATAATAATAATAATAATAGGAATA